>VZSR01000028.1:2803252-2948100 GCA_013398615.1 Brachypodius melanocephalos | reverse complement strand
TGGCCCTCCTGGCTGCCAGGGCACTGCTGGCTCATATCCAACTTGCCATTGACCTCCAGACACAAGGAAGGTCCCTCACCAGAGGCTGGTTGTTTTTCACTAAACAGACAATCCTCATAGCTTCTTCATTTTCAGGTATGTTGTCTGGCAGTGGTGGAAGGATTGGTTCAAAATCTTTCTGGGCCACAGCATCATGAGCAGATAGCAAGGCCTGTTACAAATGAAAACAAGCAAACCAATTAACCAACCCATTAGCAAACATCATACAATAGCAGAGCTTTAAAGAGCAACTGGTCAGAAAACAGAAATCACTGAATGTGTTCCTTTGTGAACACAGATGCCTTGCACATATTCTTCTTTCCACCAGGAAAATCAAACCATGAAAGTTTTAAGAACAGTTCCTCTGTTTCTTGTGGAAAACTTAAAAAAGATGAAATATTTCTATTTAGAGCTCTTAAGAAGGTAGGTTTTGCAATTTCAGGGAAAATTTGATTTATGTCTCTGCAGTAACTGCCCATAATTTAAAACTTTGTAAGAAACATCCTCCAAACACAGCCTTAAGAAAACTGCAGCCCACTGCAGGTACTTTAGATACACAGTTCACATTCAATCTCATGACCAGATTAGTTCATCATTAGTTAGCTATGTCTCTTCTAGCTCCTTTACCAATTCTTGTGAACAGCTGCCCATCCATTTCCATTCCCACTGCAGAGAGCTCCATGAGCAAACTTTTTCTTTCCTTATGCAGGACTTGCCTTAAAGTGTGCAGAACGCAGCAGCCGTCTTAGCTCTTTGATCTCTCCTGACTGAGGGGCTTCACGCAGTAACTCCACCACCTGATAAATGTAAGAAAGAAAGCACAGAGATGGATTCTAGAGGACATTTCATTTAGAAAGCTCTACGCTGAATGTAAAGGAATATGGTATGGAGACAGTGTAAAGCCCCCCCCACGTTATTTGAGTCAGAGGATGTCCATATGGTTTGCTCTAGAACTGGACAATATGAGCACAGCTGCACAACACAGCCAGGCTTGATTTAGTTCAGGCACAGTGCCATGTGCTCTAAATTAGTTTTTGTTCCCATCTCTCAGCCAATTTCATCACTAGTCTCGGTTTCTCTACTACGTCATTAACTCTCCCACTAATTAAAAGATTAAGAATTCAGCTATTATAATTAGAAAAATCTAAAAAGCTTTTCAATATCCTCACGTCAGTCTGCTTGATTGTAGCCATAACACTGTACCACAGAGTTACATGGGAAGAAAAATACATGGTCAGAGATTAAACAATTAACGTTTGTGTTCATTACACTGGCCAGGATTTGTGTAGTCCAGCAACCACAGCTGTGCCCATTTCTCATGCCCCTCTCTCCCCACATTAAGGGCTGTTGTTTTACAAATGTGCAAGGAGAGTTTCAAGTTTATATACTGTACTTAGACCTGAGACACAGAATAAATACCAGAACACTAAACTGCAGCAGATTCATTTGGTATGAGTAAGCAAAGCAGTAAACTGTGCAGTCTCACCTCACGACTCAGTGCACGAGCCTGCAGCGTGACAGGAGCTGGTCTTTTTCCAAGATAGTGTTGGAGGCATTCATAAATCTGTTGCCATGACAGACAAAACAAGGCAATGATGACATTGACCAGCTCACATGATCATATAGATACACACATGATGGCAATGGACAACACTATTTCTGGAAACTTCTCAGTCCAACTAGAGCCCCAGAGTCTGCAATCTAAATTCTTAATATCTAATACATCTGGAATTGAGTCTTGAACTCAATGTTTTTCCATATTATCAGGTAGCTAGCCAGTTGGTACTGTAGTTTTGAATTTTCCTAGAAGAAAAGCTGTCTACACAGGTCAATAGCTTGATAGTCAATTCTCTGATTTGTAGCCTGTTTCCTTCCTCTAGCTGAAGGCCTAATTGCAGCATTTAAAATGCCCTTATGGCCATTCCTATCCAGTAAAAAATCTCTCTTAAAGAAAAGCAGAATTTGTACAGAATTTGTCTCAGAGATAAAATTCTTCTCAAGATAGAAACACCAGTCAAAACTCTGTTCTCTAACAATATAAGATCTTCAATTACACATCAGATGAATGGGCTGCAAAATAAAAAAAAATACAGTGTCACAGGCCAAGAAGTGGGATGCATAGCCATACAGAAATTTAAGAATAGGAAAGAGAACTGAGCAATTATGTGTTCAGTCTCTTCCCCTGCCCTTAATACAGGCAGGTAAAGTAGAAGAGCCTAAATGTCTAGGACAATATGGAAGAGAATGTTTTATTTTCCTTTAAAGCATAAGTGGTTTTGTTGACTGTGAATGCTGATGTTAGAACTGACATCAGGACCATCAGCACTTAGTGTAAATAAGCATTTATTGTCCTGATATGGCAAAATCAAGTAGCTGTTCCCTAGAGATTGATCTGTAGGTGACCTTTGCTCTCCCAGCTGTGCAGTACCTTACCTTTAGCAGTGCTTGCAGCCAGCGGGATCTGAGCAGGTCATAGAGCACGCCAACGCCATTGACATCTCTCTTACAGAGCAAACTGAGCTCTTGCAGCGCTAGAGTCAGAACATGAGATACACCTGAGCCCAAGAAACAGAGACACTTCAGTACAAAGAGAAGACCAACCAAAGCCAAACAGTGACCCAGACCTTTGAAATGCACCTTTCCTCAATTTGTACTTCTAAGAAATGCACAGACATTTCCTGTCTGCCTTGCTTTCTTCCTGTAATCAACTCTTGTTGCGTAAGAGCTATTTTACCATATTATTGTCCAACGGGGTTAGGTCAATACTAGCAATTTGCAACTGACCTGTGAGAAAGCCATACAGGCAATCTCACACATAACAGTCTGGGTTCCAGCTCATACTTCCTACTGAGAAAAGGTGAAACAACAAAAAACTCCTTGACTTTATAAGCCAGAAACAAATGCCAGGTATTCTCCTCTGATGGTCTCTTAAGTTAACTGCATACCACCACTGAACATCAAGAATTATCCCAATTATTAAGTAGTAATACCTCAGACACGTTCATCCTTCTCACGACTCAATGGATAAAGAGTCACAGAGATCAAGGAATAAAACTTTTTTCAAAGAGAAAGAAAACTGAAAAAGAGATGCAAAAGTTACCATTATCTTTACTGCTGACTGTTGGCACCTCCATCTTCTCCTTTATTCAAGGAGATTCCACCCACTTTGAAGACTGCATTCACACCACGTTGGTTTCACAAAGATAGATGCTGAACTAGGGAAAAGAGCACCCTTCTATCAGAATACAGTCAGGTATTTTGCGCTCATAAGAAAGCAGAATTTAAAACAAAGGGGTAGGCAATAATTTGTATTTAAAGTGCACCATGAGTGTGAAAAATAAATAAAATATGAGTTCCACCTGTAAATCCAGCTACCCAGTTGTGTCCAAGATGCAGACAGACAAACTTCAAAGGCAATATGACATTTTAATTTCTTTATGGAACTGTCATTTGCTTGCTTCATTAAGTCATTTAAAACAGAAAGCTGTTTGGTCCATCTTCTGGCTCTCCAGCTTCTTAAGTGTACTACCATGGGAAGTCGTAATTTTTTCTAAAGACTTAAATCTTGGTTTATATCCATATAGCTAGAAAAAGTAATCATATTCAAGGACACATAACATTTAATTCCTCTTAATATTGACACAGTATTAAAACTGAAAGACTGGAGTTTCTCCTAAATTTTCATTGAGCAAAGACATGATTTTGAAAAAAGGGATCTCTGTCTCTGTCACTATTAGAGTTCAAGGTCTTCTTTGTTCCACAGAGATTTCATTATTTATCTCTATTTCCTCACAGTGAATTAAAACACAAAAACCCCAAGCCCAGATAAAAAACCCCCACTTCTTACCTTGCTGGTGTCATCATCTCTCTCAGGCAATTTATATTGTCATTTTTAGAGATGGAATCAAAGTAGTTATTTGCTAATCTAAAGAGGTGTTGCTGATTTCTTTAATTATAAAAAGGAGCATATACTACCTTATTTCTTTCTTAAATTTTAAAATTAGCATTTTTAAGCAATGCAGGAAGACAACACTTACTAATTAATATGTATCCATACCACATGACCTTTCCATGCATAAAATATGCATCTTCTAAAATTCTCTTTCAGATTCCTTCCCTGCCTTAAAATTCTGTGACAACCTATCACTAACCTATAATGTTCTCTTAAACTAAAATTGGAAGAAGTTCTTCAATCTGCTGTTCATGGCAAACAATGCAGTACAGGATTGCTGCTGAGAATTCTCTGAACTCTTCTTCTCAAAGTAATATGGAAACTCCCCAGGGAACACCACACGCTGTATTTATACCCTAAAGCATCAAGAATCTATGTATGAAAACTCTTACATAATGCAAACTCTTCATTACATCCTAGCTGATTTAACTTCGATTCACACTTGATATAAGTGTAAAGATACAGTCACAATTAGCAGTATTTTAGATTACTCTTAAAGAATTAAATAATTCAACTGGCCACTCAAGAGATGACTTAGACTAGAAGTGAAAAAACACCAAATGTCTGAGCACCTCAGCCAATAGTGAACCCCAGTGCAGCACAGTGAATGCATTACCAAATTCTGTTAAATACCCAGTAGTTTATCCCCTGGATTAATAAAGTAAAAAGGCAGCCATTTTCCTCTAGATTACTCTGTAGACAGAAAACAGCAAAGGTACAAGCAGGAAAAGTATTATCTTGATCTGCTTACAAAAGCAGAAGGCATTACTGTCACTTTTACTGCACTTAACACTTATTTTTAGAACATGCTTCCTCTCTCTTCTGTTAAATCATAAAACTGCTTTCAAAAGGCAGTAAAAATTAAGGGAGAAAAAATCGATTTATGAGATTATGACTCAAATATTTTATTATTGAGTCTGAGTCAATTAATTTCAAGTTATTTCTACAGGAAACTCAAAGGTACACCCTATTGAAATTCTAATATGAAGACTGCTTTTAAAATTATGACTTCTTCTTTCAAAGATTCACAGAAATATAGTTTCATTCTCCTCCAGTACAACTGGGGTTTGAGCTGCAATTAATATTTTTCAATTGTCTCAGTTCTTTTCCTTTAAGAATTTGCCTTCTCTGTTTTTAAGCTTAGCTGATCTGCCTAACGATGGATTTAATAAAGCAGGACATATAAATCTAGTCATGAAAACACGTTTCTTAATCAAGACAAAACACTTGGAAGCAAAAAACAACATTTCTGGAGATGCTAAAATATTTCAGATTCTGCTAAAACACAAATTATATCATTGCCCCTTTAAAATAATCAAGGGATTAATTTTTTTCCCCATAGAGCATTGCAGCTTCTGGTATCAGTACAGTTTCCATTGAGAACAGATATGGGAGCAACTTGAGTCTGTTTAGAAATTTTGGACACAGTTTTATCTCGAAGGTTAACCTCAGAATTCCCAAAAATCTAGAAAAGCTACTGAAGGGTGATTGCTTGCCTTGTTGGGTGAAACCCTCAGCTACAGCTATCAGAATTCTAGGAATAAACATGCAGTAACCTTTCTGTCCATTGCTGTCATCTTAAATCACAGAGTTTATGCTTGCACTAACAGAAGCAGCATTTAAACATCGAAATCTGCCAAGTTCTGAACACCACAGCTCACCTCAGTCATAAATTAAGAGTCATTTCATATTTACACACAAGAAAAGGAAAGCAGCTTCCAACTGCGAAGCCTGGTTTAGAAGGTGTCAGCAGCAACAGATGGTGAAAAAGTCACCAGCAGAAGAGAGGAAGAGTTGCTTGTTTAGAAAGAGACCAACTGCATTTCTTGCTTAAGGGAAAAGGTCAGAGTTCATATAAATGTGGTTACTATTGTGCCTTTATTTCCTAAGACTTATATCTACATAGACTCTAAGGCCAGAGCTCAGGGTCTCCTCATCCAGAGATCTAAATAAATTAGATGGAAATTCTTGCTAAAAGGCTTACCTGACTAATCTGTCAGGCAGTAAAAGGGCCTTCTTATTCACGTGTATTGCAAGCAATTACAGATGCTCATTAACAGAAGACATTTTTCTTTGCCTGTTGTTAGAGACAGAACTGGGTGTCCACACAGAGTGCGCCAGAATTTGAGCCAAAATGAGTCAGTCACCTCGAGTCTTCAAACATCAGTTATCCCAAATCTGGGCTACACCTTCAGCAGCACAGTAAAAAATTCCTTGACCCTAATTGTCAGACAGATCAGAAGGTCTTATTGATAAAACTTGCTAGAACTGCAAGGGAACCTAAGCCCTGTTTTAATAAAGTTTCAGAATTTTAATTGTCTTTAACTGGACAATTTGCATCTTGTCAAGCCCCTAAAGAGGACAACATCAGAGAACCTGACATCCAGAACATCATTCCCCTGCTTTGGTTAATATGTTAGACTTGAGCACATTTTACAAGGAAAACTACTTCTATCTTTAAATTTGCCAGAATTAATGATTTGGCATATTGAAGACTACAAATTAGCTTGAGGGCAGGAAACAGTCTGAGAAAGCTTTCATTGGAAATAAGCCACTCTAAATCAGTAAACTGAGTAGGCAAAAAATGGTAGGGAGAGATACACAGCAACTCAAACCACATGCCCTGGTCAGGACTTTTTTGTTCTGCATTAAATAAGCTTAATTAGGTCAGTGTCATCACTGGAGTCTGACAGCTTCTTCTCTAGTCAGTGTAAAGAACCATCTTGTTTTTCATATATTCTTTGTGAGCTTGAAGTTTTAGCTAAAACAGCAACCTTAAATAAAATTACATATTTTAAGCCTTTGAAACCATTTATTCTTATCTCATCCCAAGCATCACTTAAGGCAGCTCAGAGGCAGTAAAGTTTTTTAAAAAAAGACTGAAAAAGTGTTATGTTCATACCAGGCATTCAGTGAGATATCACAGAATCACACCTGCATAATTTCTGCTGTTACTGTCTGTACTCAGATCTGTTCAGTGGTGGTTCATTCTGCCTCCCTCTAACGCCTTGGAGCTGCAGTGGTGGGGCGAATACCTTGCTTACATGGGGTAACAACTGCCCAAACATCGCTCCCCAAAAGCTCAGTGCTCAGGGAGCACTTGAATACAGCACACTGCAGCCATGGCAGGCACCCAGCTTTACTTCCAGATGTTTACTGCCAACAGCTTGGGCTTACAGAAAAGAGACCAAACAACCAAAAGCCCCTTATAAAAACAACCAACTACTGTATTGATACTAAATCAACTTAGAAGTACGTGGCTAGGTGTGCAAAGAAAGGATTTGTCTTCAGTCCCGTATCAGTCACACATTTTTCTACATTATCTCTCAACATACCAGAACAGGTAGTTTCCTAACCTACTTCTAAAAACAAGTAGAGTTTTGTGAAGATTAGGACCAAGGAAAAAATTCTCTTTCAAGCTCCTACTCTCCATTCATACACTCCTCTAATATTTAGCTAACAAGAATTAAACAGGTGGCAGAAGTTTAAATAGCTTTGCTATAGCTATGAGACGAAACTAATTTCACACTTACATATGAATACATCCATGCAGCACAATGGTTTCAGTACAGATTTTCTTACCTGCAAACCCCACAGAATACGCCATGTTCAGCTCATGCAGAATTTCCAGAGGGAAGGAGTATTTGTTGGATGTTAGTACAGCAAGTAACCTCACTGCCCCAGCTAATCTATGGACATCCTCTCCTTTCTAATCCGCAGAAACCTAACCTTAGAACTACTCATTACCAGGGAGAAGAGAACAAATCCCCTTAACCCTTTTCTTCCATAAAAAAACTACTTTACATTGTCTCTGACTTAAATAGTTTCTTACTCTCATCAACTTTCCCAGTCAATAGGGTGTCGTTCACTTGGGGGCTATCTGCAGCTACCTTGTGATTGCAGTGAGAATCTCTGACACCAGAGTGCTGATCTTCTGTGGCTGGTTACTGGATTTCTGCTGGAGTACAGGAAATATCCGGCTTCCCATTTAAGAGGAAAAAAAAAAAAAAAATTACCCTGAAGCAATCCAGCTGGAAAGGTCCTGCAGGTTAACTCATTTCTTTGTTAGGTACAGAAATACACAAACCAAAGCTGGTCTGTACTGATTTCCTAACGCATCACAGCCCAGATCGCCTGTGAAGTGGAATCTGTGTCAGAAGCACATTTAATCCTGGGATTCTCTTCAGCTAATAACTGAGGTATATATCAGAAGGACCAAAAATAATCCAGCCCAGACTGTCTGCTTCCCTTAATCAGCCAAGCTAAATTCATACATGAAACCACTACCTTTTCTAAGAGAATGAGTGTATATATACACACCTCTCTCTGTGTTTATATACATGAAGACAGATGTATCTTTTGGGGTTTGTAGTTTGCAAACCAGTTGGGTTTCTCAGCTTTGCCCCATTCACAGTAAATGAAGTTACACCAAAAAAAGTTGCTACATATTTGTAGCTACATCTTATTCTTGAAAGGCAGGAATATTACAGAAGAATTTCCCATGTCTAGTTACATTTTTGGTTTAAGGCACAGAATCAGTGTAGCACTTAGGTCATATGAAACAAAGCATAATATTAAAATCCTTTCTTCTGAAATATCTAAATACAACAAATGCTAACTCAAAGCAGTTACAGGGGAAAAAACCAATCCCAAATCTGGTTTTTATGGTTACACTCCCACAAAAGGCAAAATAAATCCTGAAGAAGTGTTATTGGTATAAATGAAGTTAGCCATAAACCACAGAACACACACACACACAGACTCCCCAGGGAAATGACTTCTCTGCAGCCTCTGAAGGTGAACTGCTCCAGCAGGTGTGATCAGGATCCTGCTAAGGGACTGCAGGGGGCTTTCCAAAGTGGGAACACCTTGGAATTAGTGCCAAGAGACTCCCCAGTGTGTCCTGCTCCGAGTGGGAAGCATGGAACAACTGAAGCTCTGCCTCAGAGGCAGCTCTAGCTTGGCAGGGCAGAAGCAGCAGTGGCAGCAGTTCCAAGGCCGCTGGAGCAGCTACCCCAATGCAGCCTGTGGGGTGAACTGCCCGGGAGCTTCCCTGCAGCAGGAAGAGCTTGGCATTGGTGCCAGTTCTCCTCTGGGCACTAGCTGTGCATGCTGAGCCCTGAGTCCTGGGAAGGGGCTGGACATCACTTGCTGCTGAGCAGGGGAGTGAGAGAGGAGCCTGGTGGGCACCTGGTGTTAACCAAGGTCAACCCAGCACATCTGTTCAAGAGCACTCTTCACCCTTCTCACCCCCTACCACAAGGGCTGACAGACAGCGTTTGTCCTCACGGTAAGCAAACTGAACAGTGCACAGCATTTCATTCAGTGCCAAAATCTGAAGTGGTCAGTGCCTTTTATTTATTTCATAAACAGAAAGAACGGTAAATGCCTGTATATTTACAATTCTAGTAAACAAAGAAGTCCATAACAGTGTGATTATTTCCACAACAGCACATGAATACTGCATTCAGCAATGCTGCTCAACACAGATGCCTCAAAACCGTTACAGCCAAACACACTATAGGTGCCCATTATAAATACTAACGTATTTCTATTTTCTTAAATAAACAAACATACAGCTTAATTCAGAAGACCAAATGGTTCTGTGGTGCAATTCATTCCCTTTAAACGTTTCTGCTGACAAACCAGGAATAACAGAAACAAACCCACTGCTTCGGAAGCCATGCGGTCCAGATTCTCACATGTGTTCTATGTAGATGCCATGCCTTTGTGCAGCATGGTTAATTTAAAAGGAGTAAATAATCTTTCTGTTAGAATAGGAAAGTATTTCTTCTTGGTAGGTACTCCACAAACCAAGTCTTTAACTTCATTACTACTTCACAGAAAGCTTCTGGCTCCAGTGTTTGAATCTTAGAACTGAGAGTTCAGAAGATACAACTGAGTATTTTCATCTGTAGCAGCAGAACTATAACCAAGTATTTCCTAAGGGCCATTTCAAGGAAGGAGTGGTTGTTAGTGAAGTTCCACTGAGCAGATTATCCCAGAGAGGCAGGTTGTAAATGATGGTCTAGGTAAGCTTTTCGTGTTGAATCTGGTAGTAACATGCCTGAGTTAAAACAAAGTTCAGATTAGCACAGGTGCCACTTCACAGCAAAGCATCACACGCAAAAAGGTTCATTTTTTTTCTATGCAAGAAAACAGAGGAAAAGGCTCTCTACAAGCAGTGATGCTACAGTGGCACTCAACACATGAGAACCTTCCGATATGTAAGCTAGCAAAATGAGCAACAGGAGACTGAATAACAAATTACATTCTAATCAAGCAAGGTAACATGATTTGAGAGTCAATACTTTCACAGCTCCCAGCTGTGCCAAGAAGAAAGTATATTTGTGGTTAAAAGTCTCTCTTTGCCCTTTGACAGAAGGACACAAAAAAAGGAAAATATATTTTTTACAGGACAAGGATGCAGGGATGAAGCACTTCAAAAGCATTCAGACTGAAAAGCAAAGGTTTCCATCACCCTGACCTCCTTTTGAATTATTCACTTCTAAATGCTGCTTCAAATACGCACTGAGTCAGGTCAACCAAGATCAGAAACTTGATATAAATGTCTCAGACAACACTTGCACTCATGACAAATTAGATTCTACTTCTGCTTCCACCATGTAGGTTCTTTAGTAAATTGGAACCAATGCAAACCTTCCTTTTTTGCAGCATTATGACACTAACAGGTCTTTAAAAAAATTCTCTGGACCCAACTATTTTGAGTTTGCACAGACAGAAAATACAATCATGATAACCTAACATTTCAGTTTAAGATTTTGACTTAAGTTTCAGATTAACAGCCTCCCTCCAAAACACCACCCCTAAAAGGCTCCACAGAGCTGAACTGTCCTTGAACATGTCAAGACTCACATGATAAATAGTTCTGAGGTACCGAAACGATATCTTTCCATTATGAATGTCTTAGTGTACAACAGGATATTCTTCCAAACACACTCTCTTCCTTTTCCCATACTTAAAAAGATAAGAATACTTAATAAAACGTGGAGTCACAGAGTATTTTTTACCATAAAACTGCATTCTTGGAAAGTCTTGATTTTAACTTAGACTTAAACTTTAAAGGAATGGCTAATCTCCAAAGAAGCATTTCATTCCAATTTTTATAAGGAGAGTAAGGCTTGTTAAGTTGCAGGGGAATGACAAGCTCCAGGTGAGCAGTGGACAGTGCAACAGCAACCAATATTACCTTTGAGCAATCCACATTTGCACATTGCACCTTTTTTCTTAGCCTGCAATTAGGAGGTTATCCAAAGCTCTACATTAAATTTCCTTGCCTATCCTAGTAAAAAATTTCAATTAAAAAAGTCAAAGAAGTTATAGCCTAATGTTCATATAATCGTCCTAAGTTGATCTTCATTGCTAAAAGCTGATTATTTCCAAAGAAAGCCTTTAATAACTCTGAATAATTTTCATACCTTCAAAGTAGTGAACATGATGCCTTGCTCCCCGTGCTGGAGATAGGGATCCATCAGGTCTTCAATTAAGTGCACCTCAGACCCCAAATTCCTTATCCTGCCACATGTGAGAGTGGGAAAGTGAACATGGGAACAAAAGTTGCCATTCTAATGTTTCTTAATTCTGAATTCAGGACCTTTTCACAATAAACTGTTCAAGACTTTTTCAAAGCAAACAGTCAAATTGGAAAATTTATAGTTACAAAAAGGCAATAACTAATCCCATAGCAAGCAGCAGGAGTGTTTAATACAGAAGTACTTGTACTGCCCATGCCCAGCTTATGACTGATGCCACCCTTAGTGCCTACCTGGCTCGTAGCACCACATAGAGGAAAACGGGAAATAAATCATCCATGGACCACAGAAAATCTTCCTGAAGGGTCTCAAGAACACTCTGGGAGATCTCTTCAAAAGTCTGCTGGATCACCTTCAACTTGTCAGCTGGGGTAAATGTGGTACTATGTGGAGAGCAAAAGCAAACCAGGTAACAGTAAGCAGTGAGAGATCTGCATCTAAATTAGGAAGGGGTTGCTGGCCAGCACAGCCCTCCCTGTGCCATGGAGGTCAGTCAGACATTGACACTGCAGCAGCCAGGGCTGCCAAGGCTGCACAGTACCCAGCTTACAATCACCACACCAAGGCACACTGCTGCAAGTGAGACTCTCTTCACACTTCTATGGTGTTTTAATATAGTGGTGAAAGGGGAAAAATTCCTTTCTAAAACATTCTTCATTTCATAATTTCTTAAATTCTTGCATAACAGATACAGAAAAGCCTCAGGTCACTTTACCACAGCTGTATCAAATACATGTGTATTTGACAGACATCCTTATGCCTTTGTTTCTAAATGGGGCTCCCCAGACACTTTTCAGTTGTGTTTATGAAGCAACACTTCATTCCCCAGCAGGAGTAATTGCATTTTTACTCAGAACAGGAAAACGTCTTAGTGACTTCTCTTACAAAGGTGAACAAAAAAGGGTGACATGTAAAGGATCCCAGTCAAGTAAACCAGATACTACTACAGCAGGAACAGTAAAACACTGACAGACAAATTGCAGAGAATTACCTGATTTGCTGTAAACATTCAACAGCAGAGGCAAAGCAGGCGTCTTTTGTGTTTGACGATACCTGTGTAATCATGGTAAGATTTATCAGGCAGGTTCAGCACCCCCACTGTTCAGTGTTGAGCCTCTTTCAACAAGGTAACGATTAAGAACGTAAACTACACATTTTTTCTAATCAGAAAGTATATAATGATTTAACTCTCTTAATTAAGCAGCTTCAAAATCTCCTTGCTAGACTTTTATTCTCACACTTTCATAACTGGAGACCAAGAAAAGGTCTCTTGAATTCAGTACCAAGTCAGTCAGTGAAGGACAAAGCTGAACTGATGGCCAGTTTAAGAAATCACAGAATGGCTGGGGTTGGAGGGCACCTCTGGAGATCTGGATCTAGTCCTGTGCCCCTGCTAAGTCATTACTGTAGCATTTAAATAGCTGGTGAACATAAGGGAAATATAATAACAAGGTATGTCTTAAGCAAAAAGCCTGGCCAAAAATTCTTTGATCACTTTGATGATCTCAGCTTTGTGAAAGAAGCACTGGGCAAAACATGTAAACAAGGCCCAATGAACATACCTTTCTACTCTCTCCAAGGATGGATACAGTTCCTGGCCAAAATTTCCTGCAAGAAACCCAACACAGTCCACTGAGAGAACACAGTCTTAAAGTATTTTTCACATTACAGGAATGAAGTCATCATGTTCTGAGAAACAACAGCCCTTCCTACAGGATCAACTACACCTCCCACAGGTACCCAGAAAACTGTCATTTGAAATGTCTCACTCTGTTTTTGTAGCACTACCAATCTTTACCTCCTTCCCATCCTTTGACATCCCCGTTTTGGAAGAGGTAAGGTTTGATTCACACTCTCAACCCTTCTAATTAGCTTGAAGACATGTTTAGATGCATTTAAATCAGAGAAAATACTTCAGAAAACTGGGGCTTTGTTTTAGTTGCTCTATCTAATTACATGCCATAACCTGTTCCAGTTGCTGTTTTACTGCTGCATACTCACACTTGCACTCCAAGAAAGCTGAGAAGAGCCATATCCGTTTGTTTGTTTAGGCGTAAAACGCATTCCCAGTAAATGTCCTCCTCGCGCTCGTTGTCCAAGGCATACAACATAAACAGAGGGGGATAGAGGCGTGGCAGTAGGACAGGGAGCAGCAAGCCAAAACTGGTTACCACATAGCTGCAACAAAAAACCAGAGGGGTTGGTTTACAGAGGAAGACATAATAAACCCAATTATCTATAAAAATTGAATGAAAATTGTTGGAACATCTTTCATGTAGCACAAGCCTATTCTACAAGGGTTAGGAGTAAAAAAAGGAGGACAAATCCATCAAATAGCACCTCTGATAAGAAAAGACTACAAATTACCTCCAGTGTTCTTATCCCAAATACTTTTCTGAAGCCCAGGCCCAAGCCTTAACTTGCTTACCCATAACAGACAAAAGGAAATTTTAAGTAAAGAACCATTGCATGGACAAGCACGAAATGCTTATTACAACCATAACATGGAAGTTTGCTTATCAGAGTCTGTTATCAGAACCAAAGGGGAAAAAAGACACTGCTTACCTCCATCAGTTGAATACTGTTTAACTTTCTTTCCCCACCCAAGAAAAAAAAATGCAACAAATAAAATCAAGGCTTCATTAGTTTTTATTTGTTTTTCCTTTATGTACCCTGGCTCAGGAGATTCTGATCTGGAATCAGATTTCCCACTGCAAAACGATCGCCTTCCTTTCGGCTCCGTGGTCAGAAATGGAATTGTGCTGCCCTCTTCCGGGAGATCAGGAAACAAGAACCTAAACGGGAACACACGGAACAGCATTTGAGATCACGTCAACACATTTCCACAGACCTTGGCACAAAGGCAAGACTGGAGAGAAAATAGCCAGGGGAAATAATACATGGTGAGCTAAGGCAGCACAGCTAACACACATATAGTACCAGCTCCCTGGATGAAAACTTAGGAAGGCCAATCCCTCCAATGCCAAGGACACCTTTCCTACATTAATGTCACTTCCCTCCAGACAAGGCTTCTAATTTGGAGTACTTCTGCTTTCAATTGGCGGGATACAATTAAAGCTGTAATTATTCTCAAGAATCTAACCCAGCTCTTCATAGGAAGATTGTTCATTCACGTTGGCAAGAACTTAAACGCCATATGGGTAAGCACTTCATGGAATACACTGGGATTCTCTATCCTCACTGGTGTTCCAATACCCTTTGAGCACTGTCTTTGCACAGCACCAGTATCCACAGACACTAAACTGTAAATCCATGTTCCAAGTGAGCTGCTTACAGCCACGTTTTGAAGTACCATGTAGGATGTAACACACTAGGTATAAAGAGTTTACTTTTTCTATTTTTGACAAAATATTGCAGACTCCTTAAAAAATTTAGGAAAATACAAGCAAGCCCCAAAATTAAGTAACAATGCCAGCACCTTTGAACTGTACAACACTAGACAGCTTCAGTGCATGGGACAGCTTTAATGAATTCAGCAGCAGTTAGATTTGGAAATGAGTCTTGTTACCTGACCAGCTGGAAGATGCGTTTGAGGTAGGACTTGATCTCTCTCACAGCCTCCTGCAGCAGTCGCCGATTCGCTCCCACTCCCACGTAGGTCATTCTGTAGACAGCCACCAGTGTTTCCACCAGCTTGCCCAAGGGATGGAGAGGAGTATCACAAGCCTGAGACAAAGGATATTTATTGGCCAGTCAGACAGGTCAGTGGCAGACAAGTTTAAAAAAATGGAATCCAAGAGACATGGGTGAGAGATCCAACAACAGGCTTCCAAAAAAAATATTACAAATATCTCAAAAATGAGCTATATTTAACAAATTGTCATTTGGATTATAAAATTTCTGTGTCAGCTAAACACAATTTATAGGAGTCAAGACAGTGCAAGAACTTGTGCTACTACTTGGACTAGTCATCTATCCAGTACTCTTAAAATTAACATGCAAAAACTAGCAAGTATTTCAAGATGCTTTGCTGGGATTCAACATTAAAGAATGCAAACAGTAACTGAACAGAAAGTGGCTTTAAGAGAGCATTCATCAGGTATTCAATGATTTTAGTCTTAGTTGTGGACTTCAATATATTAAGAAGTGATGAGCAAGCATGAACTATGGATTACAAGAGTGCAAATATGGAAGCAATCAGGAAAGCTATTGCAAAGTGAGCTTGATGTCATGCCTTGCCATGCCTTACTATGTGAGCATTTCAGTCACGATACCTTTATCAAATATTTTTTTATATTTTCATATTTTTCCAGGGTGAAGGCACCAATGTGTTGTGGAATGAACTCCAAACTTTCCAGTGTCTGAGTATGTGAGCGGCTCAGTAATTCCGGGCTGCAGTTTAAAAAGACAGACATTGCACAGGTTGAGACATCCAATGGGGAAAAAAACCCTGACAGTAACAATTCAACTAGTAATAACCATCAGCATGCCCCTGAAAGGCTTTGCAGTGCAGAGCAGTAAGGTTATGATTTCGCTTGGGATTTGCTGTTATTTTAACTACAACTTTACGTCCCCAGTTTTTAGTTTAGAACTGAATGCAATTCCAGTTTCCCTCTCCATCCTGTTTGCTTGCTGACACTCTCTAAGAGCCAACCTGTCTTTGTGCTGCCGGCGGTTGGTGGTCAGGGCCACTGCAATGTTGTCCCAAGCCTTCCATCTGTCCCCCTGGCCAGGGCTCTCACAACCAAGCTGGTTCCAGCATTCTTCAAATACTGCTTTCCATTTTTCATCGGGGGACACCGCCAGGATCCCAAGTTTCCGCCTAATAAAATGACCAGTGGGTCTGTTAAAATCAAATAGCAACGAAACAACACATTCAGCTTGAAAACCACCCATGGCTAATGTCAATCTAATCTCACACTGTTCTACCAAAAGCTGACAGACTTAACAGTCTCTACTGTGAACCAAGTTTTATCACTAAGAATAAAGTTAGAGCCCACTACTACATGAGAGAACAGCTATGAACCTTGCTTGTTTTACTCTTTCTTGCAGCCTTCCAGGAAATGCACAACAAAGGGCTGATGCTTATCTTCACTACTGGCATTCATTCAGAAGTCTCAGGCCACATTCATCTAGCAAGGACACAGCACAGGTAAGTCCCAAGTCCCTTGCTGTCCTGGAGTGTACAACTGGCACAGCCACCCACCCACACACCAAGGATGGGTACACAGCTTCTGACCCTGAAGTAGTAGCTGCAGATAATGTTGCATGGCATGTTAGGGATGTGCTGATAGAGAGCAAAACCAGCTCACTGCCAGACAGTGCTCAGGGATCATCTATAGCCAGAAAAAAACAAAGAGCTCTTCTTCCCATGTATATAGATAAAGGTATCTCAGACATATAACGAAATTTAGGGCTTTGAAAAGCTTTCTCAAAACAAATAATTGCTGTCAGGGTTAACAGGTCTATCTTGATTTAAATCAACTGTCAGAAATTGTCAGACATTTCATTAATGTTTCTTCCAGCATATTTGAGATGAGAACTAGCAACACAGGTATTTCCCCATGCTGCCAGTTTCACAAAGCAGAAAAAGTAGTCTCTAAGCCTTTTCAGAAATTATACCAGAAGATTTTCAACTTGAAGAGAGTCAGAAGAGTGTAGATGAAACCCTTGTTTCACAAGCAATCCTCAAAAATCTGTACATATATTTATTCATAGACTCCCTACTGGGGTAAAAAGCAGACAGCTGCGAAGGCTGCAAGTGTTCAGTTCAGCAGGGAGGCCCTGCTTAACTTGCACGCTGTTGTAGGTGTCAGCACTGTCAAAAGAAATTACCACTGAAAGCTTCAGGAAGCCAACTGAGAAGTAATCTATGCAAAAATATTAGAGCCATGTTTCCCATTTTAATCTGAAATTTCAGAGCATGCTTCCAAGCTACTGAATCCCATTTAGCAATTGCTAAACCTTTACATGGTGCTACCACACACCAACATCTCACCATCAGCTCTTTACTTGGGTTTCTTCTACTGAACGATAGATCAGTTATACCTTAAACATGTTTTGTTTTTTTCCCTCAGAAATAATTAAGCAAATTGCCCTAATGCATCTGCTATACAGAGGGGTTTATGGATACTTTTCAAAGTGATCTTTGCCAAGGTATGAAAATGCTCTTTTGCAAATCAGCAATCTTCTATTTTCTTACACTGTTTGGAAGAGGTGGAGGATGTAGTCAATTCTGTCCAAATACATCCCCACTGGCAGTATCAAATGACACAATTCATTAAGTTGCTAACAAGAAGAGAAGGCAGAGAAGTCTGTGATTAATTTAACTGCTCTAATAGAACTCAGAGTTTCTCAGGAGCTCACAAGTCAGCAGCAGCTGTGAACTCAGGTTCTGTCAGTCAGTTCCAATACAAACAAAAATTTGAGACTGCTACAGCACAGTAGCAGCACATCAGCTGTCCTGTAATTTCATGCCACTATTTGCATATTCAAGTAGTAATTAAAGCAAGAATAACTATAAAAATATGTTTATCTTATTTTATTTCCTGAGCAGCAAGAAAGAGGAAAAATATTTTCAAAACCTCACTGTTTCTTTGGAAGAAGTATTCTTGACTGGTCTTTGAAAAAGACAATCATTCTGTTCCTAAGTATTACTGAACCATATGAGAAATTATTTATTATTCAACACTCACAGTGCTTTAGGCTTGTCCTTCTCATTCTCATACAAACTAGGTTTGAAGTAGGTTCCGGTGATTTTTATTCCAGATCCCCACTCTCCACTGAAGAGACCTTCAATATAATCTCCATTTGGCAAGGTCAGTGTTCCCTTGAGAAAAGATAATTTAAAAAATTAACTAAAATCCATTGGGAACCAAATCACAACGTTTTTATTTTCTTAGATCAAAACAGTTTAAAAGTGACAGCTGTAATACTGACCTTTCCACTCAGAGTCCAGTTATCTGAAAATTCCCCCTCATAGACTGTATCATCCTCAGAAAGCAGAATTCCAGTCCCCTACAAAAAGAATCAAAGAACACAAAGCAGTAATTATAACAGAAGGCCAGACCACAGATCTGAAGATGTACTTTAGAAAATGTGTTATTAATAGCAAATAGTAATTTTGAAGCTCTTTCTGAAGTAGTCCTAGGTAAAACAGAGCAGGGATGATAAAGACAATTCTAAAAGCATGGACAGTAGAAGATTAGAAGAACAGAAGGTGTCCACAGCCCAACACACACTCATCTGCCTCAGTGTCCAACTCACCATCATTTTGTTGGTGCTGAAGGCTCCTTCATAATACAGTCCAAACTGAGTAACCACAACACCATTGCCTTGGCAAACATCATCTTGCCACATTCCCATGTACTTTTCTCCTCTGAAGGAAAATGAAGTAGGACAAACAGAGTCTAAATAGTAGTTTAGTCTTTCTTTGGCTTTACAGCCACACTTTCAACACAGGCACAACACAACAGCTCAATAAGACATCATATTCAGAGCTAGTTTTTAGGCAGGAGTAGAACAGAAAAGCAAGACAGAAAAAAAACACCATTCACTTCAGAAGCAGCACCAAAAAGTAGTTCCTAGACCCATTTCTTTATACCATCAACCCAGAAAGCCCAGCAATAAAGAAGAAAAAAAGAGACATGCACTGGTACTAACAAATCAAATCCTTTCCTACTCCTTTTGCAATCGCATGTCATACCCGAGTTTTAAGATGTGTGGAAGCATTACCTTGTGATATCATCAAAAACTCCATAACCACTCTTCTTGTCCATTATCCACTGTCCAATGAACATACTGGGAGAAGAAGAGGTGAGCTTCCCACTGCGCAGCAGCCCGTGCCCGTGCCGCATGTTATCCTGGAAACACCCCTCGTACACCTCACCCGTAGCATAGCTGGAACAGCAACAACACCACAAGAACAAGTGAGAGTCCTATCACCTCCTGCTCTGGTGGGGGGCTGGTTTGGGAGTTTTTGACTGATTTTGTTTTGTTGGGTGCTTCCCCCAAACAGATAAATGCTCTCTTTTTCCTTCTAGGAATTGCATTACAACCACACCAAGCAGCAACCACAGTTAAAGTATGTTTGGGATAAAAATGATCCTTTAATACAAGTCTTTGGATGCTTTGCTGTTTTAAAGCCACACTCTGCCCAACAAGCAAGGCCACTGGAGGTCATATTTATCTCTCAGAATAAAGAATCCTCTCTTACTGTACGGTGGCAGCAACATTAGAGCAGACATTAATAACAGACCACTGTACAAGTTGCATTGGGAGCAAAGCAGAAAATAAGCTACACTAACTACAACCACAAGTCTGCAGTGTAAGAATGTAATGTACACACAGAGGCTTGGTCACAGCCATGCAGTGACAGCAACACAAGTGCCACAAGTTACCTGTACACTCCATGCCCACACATTTTGCCTTCCTTCCAGTATCCCACATAATGGTCCTCTTTATTCAGTGCTTTGTTGGGCACTCTGTATTCACCATACCTGCCAGTGCAGAGATGGAACACAAGCAGCTGTAACACCAATACAGTTCATTAACAGAGCAGATACCCATCACAGAGATATTCTAAAATCAGAATGCTCTCTCTCATTTTTGTGCATCTCTAACTACAGTAGTCACAGATGATATTTTTTATAAGAGAAAGCAAGAATTCCAGCATCACTAGGTCAATTTAGTCCATACTGCTCTCTCCTGTTTGATTGTGATGTTGTAAATACTGCTCTCACAACCACACTGCAGCATTTTTCTCAGGCCATGAGTCTTTTTGAATCTTAAGACTGCTTCTACCTTTATTATTTTCTTCAGCTCTTGGTAATTCAAGCACACTCTATTCCAGGGTAAGATGAGGACACATATTGTTACAGAAAAGATTTTTTCAAAAGATGCTAGCTTCCAATTATGCTCAGTGATATGGAGTTATTCACAATTTCAGTATGCCTGAAAAGAATGAGATACACAACTGGTATTTATTGATTTTAATCTCCTGAGGAGATCAAAATCCAGTTCTCAAGGTTCTCCTGAGAGCATGTCCACACAACACGACACTGCTGTTAAGTGGTAAGACTATAACATGCATGCTGAAATACAAGTATACACATTTAATAGTTTCAGCAATTACAGCTGAATACTAATCCAAACAAAATCTATTTCTTGCCTGACTCCACAAGCAGTTAGAATATCTTACCCATCCTCCAGCCCAGCTCGGAAAGTCCCGGAGTACATTCGTCCATCTGCCCATTTTAGGATCCCTCTGGAGAAAAATACAAACCCATGCAAATATCTAAGGTAATCAGTTCTCTTTGCACCTTCTGTGAGTAAGCCCACTTATTGTTACAGCAGCCATTTCATTTTGGTTTCAACAGCTCCATTCCAATGCTTTTACCTTCCATGGGGTTTTCCTGAAAGCCACCTCCCATCATAAACAGCATCCTTGAATCGAGGGTCCTTGTAGAAGGTGTATTTGGCACTGCGAGAAATAGGAGGTTCCTGTCTTGGCACATTCCCAGCAGCTCCATAGAGAATCATGTCAGAAGTCCCTCTAAGGGCCTGATCCACTGCCTGGCTTATTGCCCTCAGCCACTTGGTCTGAAACAGAAAGGGGTTCATCACAGATCTTAGCCATCAGCTGTCTTTGCACCAACTCTCACCCTCACAGCAAGCACAGTCGTGTCCCTGGCACTGCTCAGCACTGTGCTGTGCACTGCAACCCTGCTACACTCAGGCACTGTGTGCAGCCAGCCTGCACACTCAGCTGCAGAAAGACTGCATTCCTGGGGAATACTCAGGCAATCCTTCTCCCAGATTGCTTTCACAGTAGGGGAAAAAGCCTCATTTGTACCACTGAAGCCGTGTCAAATCTGTAGAAATGCCCACCTTCTCCTGTGGTGTGGAAGAAACAAGAACAAATTGTTCTTCGGGTGTTGTAATCTTCAACCCGTTCCTACATGGGGGAAAAGTATTTTAATCTGTGAAATTCCAACCCGAAACCCCGAGGTTTCTTAGAGCACTGATATTGTATCTTCTCTTCCCTACCCCAGCTATCATTCTCTTTAAGTTCACAATAAAAAGAAGCAGCAGCAAAGAAGACTTGCTTCCCTCTCAACAACCTTATTCTTTCTGATGTTTACACAACTTTTTTTAAGACACAGAAACACATTTTCTGAAACAAGAAAAAAGGGGACACGTGGCTGCAATCACTGTGTTCAACTCCAAGTTCACAATAATTGGTTACAAAGTGCTCATCTTCTCTCCCAAAATATCACATTATTTCAGCATCACAAGCAAGAATACTCACACATTACCAGCTTCTTCTGAAAGAGCTTCTACCCACAGTGTGGACAAGGGAAAGATATGGTGTGTTGAGAACTGTAGGAAAAGAGAAGGGAAACATCACCACTTACTGATCCATTAAACCCACCCCATTTTTTTTCCAAATGGTTTCTTTTTTCCCTTTGTTTAACAATTAGGAAAAACTGAACATCGGGGACTCTTTCTACCACTTTGCTTTGAGAAATAGCCAACAGAAACCGTGCCAGCCACAGGGCAATTCAGTCAAATGCTAAAAAGACACATAATTTCAGATTTATTTTTACAACGCAAAAACTGCACTGTATGGAAAATATATGAGGTTGTTTGAAGCAGAGAGAAGGTTTTGTTGCTGGCTGCAAGCTGCTCACCTGAGCATGCACCAGAGCATCGTTGAAGAGGATGAACCAGTTCACAGAGAACCTTCCCGCGTGCTGAAGGGACAAGCCGCGATTGCTGCTCTCACAGATCAAACGGCGCTCCGGCTTCCGCAAGGAGTCCTACGGGGGGTCAAAGGCAAAATGACACAATCCCACTTCTCACTGATTGCGACTTAAGGTGGGTGCTTTAGTCCTTCATAGTAAAGGCCCAGCCTTTCTGAAGTAAAGAGTACTACAGCAACACCAGCTGGGAAAAACAAGTGCAACTGGGAGAGCAGCATCAGTAATAGACACAGGCACTAAGAGCAAGAGATCCAGGCTGCTAATGGACTGACAATCGTCACCATACCGTCATTTTTCCAGGAAAGGTCTTCCAGAAGCCAAGGGTGTATTCTGCTTCTTTCATTTTTCTGCTAAGATGGACAGCAAGGCTCTCGTAACATGAACTAGAATCTTGCAGCTTCTGGTACTCTGGAGATGCCTGTAGGGCACAAGGTAAGACAGAGCTGAGGGCGTTTCTGAACCGTGTACCAACACCAGCAACCAAGCTGCAATACAACTGCTCATTTTATTAAACCAGCACTAAGTGCATGACAGCTGGTCTGGGCAATAAACAGAGCAGACAAAGTTATTTTCTTGGTCACATGTTCTGTTGGTGTGCTGATAGTTTTTAAAAACCACAAGGTCCCTGAATGTTACAAGGAGAATGATTAATACACAATTACATGATCTACTCTCTTGCAGCTTAACATGTTGTACCAGAAGTAGAGTTCATAACTGCAGGAACAATATTCTATATTACTATATTGGGCTAAATGTACAAGTAGTTACTGTTGCAGTTTAGTCATCATTTATTTCAAAACAAAGCAATTATATACATCTAAACAGGTGGTAAAAGTCTACCTAATATATATGTAATGTTTTTAGTAGGGTATTACAACCAGGGGTAGCTGCAGCAATGATGCCAGATGAAACTGAAAAGCAACAGGCAAACATCAAAACAAAATATTTGCAATTAAGACTCAGGCACACAACCAACCTCTGGCAGGGTAACAAGTTTCTACCTGTCATGTGATCTGTGCAGGTGGTGTAAGATTATGCAAATAAATCTATAAGATCTTCCCTGCAGCAAATACAAGTTTGAAGCGGCTCCTCTGAGGAATTAACTGCTCCTAATTACCTGGTATTTGCTTCACACAGTTACTTCCAAGCTTTAAGTTTTCATGTGTTTATTTACTGAACTATGCATAGAAAAGCCATCTTACCACTTCAAAACACGTTGCAAGCTTTAGCAAAGTTCTGGCGTAATTATGAAGTCGTCCGAATGGCATGAAAAACAGAGCATTCAAAACTTCCATCAGCTGGAGGTTTTCCTCATTCTTGTCAGACAGTTTCTGTAACAGCTCCTGGTTTTTACTCAAGAAGTCTCTAAATGATGGGACCATTGGGAAACAGAGACAAGAGAAGAAAAAAGATATTAAGACATCAGTGATGTTTTATGTAAATGAGCACAGATTGTCCCGTTTTGGAGTATCACAAACCAATAACAATTATAAAGGCAAATGCATGCTGCTTATTCATCTATTCACAATTTAGTAATTTACTAATTCACAATTTAGTAAAGACACGTAGCTAAAATTGCAACATGAGACTTGTTTTTTACTTCTGATTTCATATGCTCAGTCATGAAACTGGCTGAAGGAAGCTGACTGTGTTGCTTACTTAGAGTGTAACCAATTGCCTTTTTCCTCTTTACCACATGATTAGTAAAGATCAAACAGGTGGAAAGATGTCCCCATTGCTTTTAGAGTAGTAAGTTTCTAACACTGTTGATTTTTACAAGAAGGCCTGAAGGAATCTTAACTTTGCTCTAGTGCACTTCCCTAAATATACCGAAATAGTTTCTTCCCCCTGCTGTTGTTCAAGGCAATGGAGCAGTTCTTCCCCTAACTACAAAAATTACATCCTACCTCAGAGAAAGGCAGGAAATCTGTTCAATCCTCAGTCTGATTTCCAAGAGGGAGAACTAATCTAGTTCAGAGAAGAAGAGGGAAATTATTCTGAAGACAATACATTAGCACACAAACCCAGGATTTCTTCATTAAAAGGAAGGCACACCTATTTTCCCTCTCCTTTCCTGTATGTGTGTGCTCACTGGTGCTGACACATAAGACACGTGCACTGAAACACATCCAGCTGGGAAACGTTTAAACCACAAGTTCCAAGAATCAGGTGAGGCTGAGAGAGCAGACCCCAGAGACAGCAAAACAGATCAGAGGTCACAGCAGGCTCCCTAAGAATGCTGCACCTTTAGTAAGATGCCATCTCATATAAAATGCTGCACCTAGTCCAGGTCTGCTAGTGGTATTTAAGAACTCTGTTATTGAACAAGCCTTAGGAATAAAGTCTTCTCTAAAGAGAGGAGTATTTTTCCTAATTTTAAATTTATGCCTCTGGACAGCTTGCTGTTTTTAATTTTGAGATCTTCGCATGGAGGTTTCTGTGTTGAAAAGCATCAAACAGTAACAGACACCACTCACTACAGCTTGTCTACTCCTTCAGAGGACATGCTCAAAAACCTGCCAGCTATGGAGACTTCATTAAAGCTGGCACCTTTTTTAAAGCCGGCACCTTTTTTAAAGCCAGGACTACATCTAATGCATTCATGCTGCAGAACATCCATAAAAGATGGGCTGACACCATTAACCATTTGCTTAAGACAGTGCCCCTCAGGGAAGGAAGTGGGGGGGAAATTCATCATTAGCAGCAAAGATACTCTTAACTTTCCTTTGCAAGGAGCAGGACAAAACTTGCATGACACCTCTTCCCTGAAGTGTTATTTACCTAATGAGACCCTGGCTGCAGTAGGAGAAGCTGAGACACCCAACAGTGACAACTGATGTGATCAATTCAGCATGGGCGATTTCAGTAGGAATTATAAACAAGCTTACACTTGAACCAAGATTTCCTCTAAGTCACTCTAAAAATCCTGACCAATGAAAAAAGATTCTCAGGGTCTCTCTGCAGGGGGATTCTGTATTTAGACTTTGGCACTCTCCTCAAGCACAGAATATTCTTCATCCTAGGTACCTGCGTTTCCAAGAACTTCCAATAGCATCATTTACACTGCATTCAAACTGCTCCATAAACATTAATGGATTTACTCCCAGATTACAGAATTTGTGAAGGAGAGGCAGCAACTCCACTGATAAATTAAAAATTACCCTCAGTACAACAATTTCTTCAAAGCACTAGAGTGAGAGATCCAGCATCATTACTTTATTTCCCAGGCAAAAATACTATAGAAATGAGAAAAAAGTTTTATAACCTAGAAACCTCAACTGTACTGTCTCAGGCCTTAAAATACAATTTCTTCCTCACATTTACAGCATCTATGCATTAAATAGAGCAAAGAAACCTTGAGAGGCAGAGAAGATGCATGTGCAGAAATGTTATTTTTGCATCATTTTAAAGCACTTCCATAAACTTGAAGAATTCAAATGTAAGTGAATTCACATTATCTACTGTAGCTAATTCTCCTTGGTATTTTCTTGACAGAAGCGTTTGAAGGAATAAACACTGAATAATGATGAACACTTAACTTCATTTATCTAAAGATTTCAAAAAAATCATTATCTGAACTCTGTTCCTTCAAAGCAATTTCCAGTAACAAGCTTTTTTTCCTCCTTTCTCCACCTTCAAGATGAGCTAACTGAACTCAGCAGTATTTTAAACTAAATTTTTATTGCAGTTAAGAGGAGGTAACTTTATCTGAAGGTAAAAGAATTAGTCTACTCAAATATGCTGAGACCAAGTCATGGTCATTATTACACACATGCACTCTCCATTCTTTACAGTTCTTTGTTAATTGATAAAAATTTCCAAAAAAATGCTAAAGGTTTGCTTACATTGCTGGCTTTGCAAGGAGCATAAATCCTCCCATTACAAGGAAGTTTGTTACTGAAGTACAATACCTGATACAGGGAAGAAAAAGATCTTCAGTTACAAAATGAAAACATCCCTCAAAGTAGCAACTGTTGAAATGTCCAAGAGTTTACAATGACATCTGTAATATCTTTTACTACACAAGTCACATAGTACTTGAGCAACACTCAATGTTACTGAACACCTGGCATTCACCTCCCACATGGAGCACTGAACATGCATTGCTACACATTTCTGCTGCCATTAGCACAATGCAGAGGGCTTATTTAAATTTGTTTTTGTTTCTCTCAGATTTGAGCATGTACAGAATAAACCACCTGTTTCAACCATTTAGTACTGCTAGCTTCTAATTATAGTCAAGATGGAATTTTCAAGAGAGGAATTTTCTCTTTTCCTGCTATTCAACATTCCATCTATGACTTCTCCCCATCACCATTAAAAAAAACCAAAACAAAACCATCTTTCTCCAAGGAAAGAGGTCTCTGCTTAGCCCATTTAACAGATGATACTTGTGTTGCCTGACTGATCCTTGAAAGATGCTCATGGCATAATGCTGAGGTTCTGATGCCATACACACAAAACTATGTAAGCAATAGGGAGCAAAAGGGGGAGAGCAGAAGACAAGCAGTAGTGAGAATAGAGATTAGGTATTTCGGTCTCTGAGAAAGAAGAAATTAAAACCTATTCTGAGTAATGAAAATCAATTTTGAAAACTCAGGTTACAAGAAAAATTCAAGTTGAAGACCAAGTTCAAGTTGAAGATATTTAGAATTATCTATACAATCTACATGATAAATAGAGATGGAAGCTTCTTTTAGGGTGATACAGCATAAGTTTGTCACTGACCTAGCAAAAATGTTATTGGTTGTACCTGTGTTCAAAAAAAGTGCAACCAGCTGTCCATTCAAACTGCTGCTGCATAACAAAGTTGACAATTGCTACGTAACAACTGAAGCTGATACTCTCAAAATTTTATTTCCTTAGATATTTTCAGATATCTGGTAACCAAGGCTACATTCAGGTATGACACTTTTAAACTTTCTGTTAAGCCATTATTTTTCATAAAAAAAATGTAAGTATGAGACTTCTGTCACATTTAAATAAAATTGTCCAGAAACTAAAAGTTACTGTCAGGAAAGAAAACAGTTTGATTGCATAGATCCTCTCTCCCAACAGCATTAAGCCAACAAAAACAATAACCAGGAAAATCCAGACTTAATTCTGAGTACTAGAGCAGCTCCAGCTTTTGGGTGACAGGTGTAATGCCAGCTGTTTAGTAGGTATGAGGCAGAAGCATTTTTTTCTGGAAGACAATCTTTAGTTAATGACTATTGAGAAAGCATTTTGTAACCTCAATAAATCCCCAAAGGCAGCTTTAATTAGCAGCCTAGCAATAGTAAGTCTATCACATTATACAACAAGATCCTTAATAAGTGATGAGTATTTAGGCTTATAGGCAGCAACCAAGGCAGAGTCTGTACCCAGAGCTTTACACAAAGGAAGGTGCTGCTGTTCATGTGCTCCACTGGTGAAGACTTGGAAAAACATCTCACCACAAAATTAATCCATTTGTGTAAAACTCTCCATACATTTCTAAATCACAACAATACAACAATTACACAGCTTTCCTTATGACCTACTTTCCCTTAACTCAGGGCTTGATGCAGTCAGTAGATTAAGCCTGCAGAGACTCAAGATGGGAGGGAATTGGATACTTGCTCAGTGTAACTATCCAAAAAGAGACTGGAATGCTTCAGGATGGCCAAGCTCCTGGCTTCTTTTACTCCATGAAGAAAGCTAGTTAAAGAAGCTCCATGTTGACCAATGAGATAGCACAGCTTGCTGAACCTGCTTGCCATTTCCTGCAACAACTGGATGGTATTTGCATTGCCCAAATTATCTGTAACAGACCAGAAAGCAATTTAGTTTACCTTATGAAAGAGCAGCACCCATCAACAGAGAGAATCTCAACATGGTGCTGTTTAGATGTTTTATCAGCACTTTCACCTCATGGCTACATCATCCAGAATCAGAAATTCAACAGTTTTGGACTAAATACAGCTCAAACAATGAAGGTATTTCAGGTGAAACCATCAGGAAAGTGCAAATATTAACAGAATGCACACTGCCAAAATGCAACTGTCTTTCACCTCTTCATTCAAACAGTGGAGAAAGCAAGACCGTTGTTTTATCTCAAAAACATATTATTACTTTTAAATTTTGCATAACAGAAATTTGTTATGGAATGTAGGGGAAACAGTAACAAGGAAAACATTAAAAGAAGGTCTTACCTAAACCTAAAAGAGGTCTGAGAACCTGAGATTTGATCTCACTCAGTTTGAAATAAAACCTTCTCTCAGTAGCAGCCAACTCATGCAAACTGGCAATGTATCCCATTATGTTTTTGTCTACTAAGGCCAGACAGTTGTCACCACCAGCTATCACATTGCTTATGTACCCTATCTGAAAGATGAAAAAGAGAAAAGAAAAAACAATAGCTTTAATGTTTTTCTTTTTACACTCCAAATTAGAAACAAAGTAATGCAAATAAAGCATATTTTGAAGAGCACTAAGTGACTGTAAGCATTAATTACCTTCAGTGACAAACAACCCATTCAATACTGGCTAAATACAAGAATGACAAAAGTTGAAGAACATTTACAGCCACTACTGGTCACTTTCCTGATTCTGACAGAGCCAAAAGACAAATTTTAAGGTGGCTCATACAACCATTCTATGTTTAAGAGATAATTACCTTAAGTTCAGTCACTTTTGAACTGCAATATGCTTGCATCAACAATGCTTTTAAATAGCATCATTATATCATACATTTCTCCTATTAAATACAAAGAGAGAATAACAAGCCTTTATTAGAACTATGACTGTGCTCTGCACAGGTCCCTTCTGGACCTGGAATATGTCAATTTATTGATGAGAGACCAGTTTATTGATACTGCAATATTACTAACAGTAGTACTTGCTTTCCACAGCAGTTCAAAACAAAATTCTTCTCTGAGGTCAGCAGAAGTGCCACTGATGCACTGTGGTTCCTCACTAATTTTGGCTCCCATGCAAGGCCACAGAGTAATTCAGGGTCTGAGCTTGACTTTTATTTCCTTGATTGCTAAAGAGAGGATCCCCTTGAAACACTGAGTCAAAGTTGTTCGACAGGCAACCAAATCTTATATGCAAGAGCCTTCCAGCCACCCTTGAAGAAAAAGGAATGGCTAGCAACAATCTTACAGAAGGAATACAGGAGTGTATGCATCTGCATGCACAGAGACCCAGTGTCTGAATCTGTCCCTCCTCAAAACACTTCCCAAACCACTACTCTGCTCAATTTAGGGAAATAGGAGTGATACCCAGAGGAGCTAAGGCAGAGACACTCTCTACTCTCACAATTCCCTTTTTCTTACCTTAAACTCATGTTGGTCTGAAACCATACACAAAGAACTTGGAAGAGGACATGCAGTCAGAGCTCACACCCCTACCTCATGCCAGCCTCGAGGCACAGATAAGATTCAGCTTCATGAAAAAAATTTTGTAGGGGCACCTCCTGTCTCCCATTAACAAAAATGCATGTTTAGGCTCAGATTCCTCTTTGCAGTCATGTGAAAGGGAGGGGTAGGGAAGGGGATGGTGCAGAACTCACAGGGACCTTCTGCCCAGTCACAAACAAGAGGCAGAATATTGGAATGGAGTCACAGAACAGCTGGTGGCCTCAGCCAGCTGAGAGACAAGAAAGGGAAGAGCAACAGCAGTGAAGACTGAACACAAAGACTGGTGAAACAGAGCACAATAAGAGAGTGCATTTCTGCAGCATGCACAGACAGAAGGAAATGGATTAAACACACTAGAAACATCTCCTTGACCCTCAAACAGAAGGGAAGGCCAAGAAACAGGCAGGGGAGAGAACAGTACTCAGTCTCCTCTCTGCCCTCCATCCAATGCGCTCCTCATTTGACTACCAGGAACCAACCATGTGGCTTGACACCCTTAAGGCTCATTGAGCCACCAGCACTGTGCTTCTTCCTAAAAGCACCAGTATGATCTGTACTGACTTAGAGGAAAAAACACTCACCTTACTACAAGCTCCTAACAAAACTGGACTCTTAGTACAGCTATTTTCATTCAAATTGTTTTCTGTTGATGTCTCCTGGCCACAGTAATATAATCCAGGTTGGAAGTCTTTCTCATCTGCTAAGAAGAGAGAATAATCTAATCCTGCTGCCGTAGTCCAAATACCATCACCGCACACCTAAAATTCAGGAGGAAGGAAGACATTAAAAATCATTACCCAAAGCTGGAAAGAGAGAAAAGTACATAACTCTTCTAGTCACACTCATACATAATACACCTGCCAAGATAAACTATTGCAGTTACCAGCCAATTTTTCAACTTCAGTATCTCATAACAAATAAACTCCTTGCACATATACTAAAAACTCTCTCTTTCCAGTTTTCTTTCTAATGGCTGATTTTTTGCCTTTCAGTTACAAATCAGTTTTATTTTTAAATGGGCATCAAGTGAGCTTGATTAAAGTTGGAACACTATTCTCCCCTCTACATTTAACTGGGAAATCTCTATAAACTTGGGAGACAGTTAATCTGCTGTACATTAATTTGCGTAAGGGCTAAGCAGGAAAATGATGCAGCTAGTTTTCCATTAAGATGAGCACCAGAAAACATGGGAAAGGCTGTGGTCTAACTCAAAAATTGTTATTTTGCTATTCACTCAATGTGGTGTTGCTATTTGCTATTCATTCAAAATTCAAAACAGAGAAAACCCATTGCCAAAACTGTGCAAAGCTCTGGAAATATAGAAATGAACAACAAATGTGGCCGTGGTCCAGCCAAGCTAAAAACGTTAGAAACAATTGTTTAGAATAAAAACAGAGTTCTAAAGTATTGAGAAGTTTCAAGACTGCAACACCAATCAGAGAAACCAAACATAAGGTAAAAGTGAAACCTGATAGGAAGATACAACCAGTGACATTTCTCAGTTCTAGAACTTCACTGTGGTAAAAACCAGCAGATGATTTCTGCTAAATAGCACATAGATCCATGAACAGGTCATTCTCAGAAATTACTCTGCACTCACTTGTACAAGAAGAGACTCTAAACTGAAAGAAGAAAAGCATAGAAAATGCAGTACCTTTGCGAGACGAGGGACGGTTGTTGGGGAGCTCGAGTGACCAAGCTGGCCAGAGATATTGCTGCCCCAGGAATACACCTGCAAGAAGAAGTGCTGAACATCAGAATGTACATTTATATACATGGAAACATACTGAACTGTGGTAGTGCAACACATCAAGAGTGCAAACACACACGGCAAGGCTACAGGATTCATGTACCAAGAAGCATTTCCTTAATTTTTACTGCCTTCCTACATTCTCAGATTGTCTTCTCACATTCAGAAATGGAATGCACCAAATCGAGTCACAGCAATCTTTAAACATAATGTTAATGGAACATGCAGAACTTGGGCAGAAATAGAATTTAGATTCCACACTACTTCCATGCTGCCTCCCGCAAATGGAACAAAAGTCCAGAAGCAAAAGAAACTAAAAACTAGAAAAGACCAAACATAGTAATTATGTCAGATATAAACAATAGATGGTAACAATCACTTGTACCTGGGATTTGGCAGTGAGTGCTAAGGAATGATGGCCACCAGCAGAGAGGTGAATCACTTCCTTACCATCAAGGCTTTTCACACACAGTGGCTGAAGCCTGTCAACCCCCAGAACCCATAAGGTGAGGGAAGAGGGGGCAGAAGGTGGGGAAAAAGAAAAAAAGAAAAAAATCAGAGGTACTGTTAAAGCAAAAACACTCAAGGTTTTATTTTCTTCCCCAAAATAAATTAGAAAAAACAAAGATATATGGAACCTTCTAGCAATAAACCAGATTAGTCAAAATGGTCAGGAACGGCAAAAGTTGATGACAGTCCTCATCCCAATTTGGACAAAGTCAAAATATCCCCAAAACTGTTACTGATTACAAGGGGAAAAGTTGTAATTGATTGATGCTTGTAAAATACAGCACAAAACATGTTACTTGGAGAAACTTAGGTCACAGCACTTAAAAGAACAAGAACACAACACATGACAGATATTTAAATTTGAGAAGCTGAAACAGTTCAATACTCAAAATCTTCTAGCAATCTACTGAATAAAAAAAAATTATCAAAGAAATCTCACCTTGGCAGAACATCACCATGCCCTAGCTGTCCTTCCTTGCCTTTCCCCCAGCTCCACACCTCTGTTCTTAGAGAGGGCAAAAGAGCATCAGCTTCACCACTGTAGGTTGGAGTCAGAGCCACAGTCCTCATTTTTGCTCGTCCTACCTTTCGTAGGAGCCTTGGGGAAACTGAGCAGAGACCAAGAATTAGAAAAATTTCTGATCTTTTGGTAAATGTATCACTCAGATTGTGAGTACACAGCAACAACACTACTTAATAGCAAGTGATCAAAAGTGTTTAAAGCTAGTTTTAATTCAAGCCTGAGAACAAGGTTGACAGGTAAGACAGTAGGTTATGGATACAAAGAACTAACATATGTGCTAAAACCAGATAGATGTCAAGTAGTTTTTACCAGCTGCTAAAGGATAGCAGACATATGAGAACCATGCAGTTAGAATGAAGCAAATGAACCAAAAAAACCCCAATAAAGTGTTTTGAAAGAAAATATATCCTTGCAGTGAACAGAAGACTTCAAATACTTCCTAAAACTCCACTCAAATCCAAGATCAATATAGAACTAAACCATATACACGCTCAGAACAATTAACATCACTAAAATCAGTGAGGGAAGAAAGTCATGAACTTTGAAGTTCAGCAGTGGGAACTGGAATACGTATAGGTCCCTGGCTCAAAACCAGCTCAGTGCAGTGCAGATTACAGACCACACAGATTTTTATCTGCTACAAAACCAACACCAAAGACTCCTTAGCATCATTTGGCAATATCACTCCTCCAATGTGCTCACTTTACCTTATTTTAACAAGAAAGACCATTTGTAAACCCAACCTTTTTGATTTTCTTAGCACACAGTATCTGCTAGTCTTCACTCTCTCCACTGCTTTCAAGTCCTAAGATACTGTTTAGAATTCATATGCACCTTTGAAGGATTAGATTTGCGTTTAATAAATATTTGAGGTTTTTTTCACTTACAAGCCTCTACATTATTACAAGTTTTCCAGTGCTTTTTTCCCCAGCATGCTTGTTTACCTTGTGATAACAAGCCAGGCAGGGAAAGCCTTCGACTCCCTCCTTCAGACTCCTCTTCTCTAATATCTACTAGACTGGAACTCTTCTTCCCCTGCATGGATTCCAGCCTGACCTGCTCTTCTCGACTGTCCTTCAGCGCTTCGGGCCCCGGGGACCTGCTGCCTGACTGAGACCCCGGCTCACTGGGAGCTGTGCCATAGAAGTTCATGACTTTCTTCAGGGACAAGGCTCCGGCCTCGTAGGTGGCAGCGACTCTCACCCCAACTGCAGAGGCACACGAGGCCACCAGGCTGTTCAGGGTGGATGTGCTGCTGCCTGGAGGGCCAGGGATACAAGCACTGAGTTGTTCCTCTTGAGATGGCTAAAACCAAAGGGAAATTGGGAACTATCAGAGCAGACAGCACAGAACAGTAGGATGATGACACACATTCACTATTCACTCCATGGGTTGGACTGAACACCATATAATGTTTATTATAAATGTTTAATGTAAATTATAGATGTATTTTAACTGTATATAATATAAATTATCTAGGCTTTTTATGCTTAGGTGTACATCTGCTCAGTACAATTTTTTTAATGGTAGCACCAAGCACCATTTCTAAATGGACTGGGTTTTGTCTGTTGCACCTGTCTTGTAGCTCATTCATAAGAGACTGTAAGTCTGGGGTTTTTAAATACCAACAAAAAAAGGATCTTTGCAAATAAATATAAAAAGGGATACAATTTTAAGCTTATTACCAATTTCTTTGCCACCAATGAAAGTGCATCAGTGAGCATGCTGTATTTTCAGAGAGACAAGTTCTCTCTGGAAATATGGTAAAAGGTAACAGCCATTCACAGATTCATTTTGCAAGGCCTATCTTAAAACCACTCTGGGCTGTGTCCCCTTACACCATGGCTGTATCCATATAAAGCTTAGTCAATAATCATCAAGTCACAGGAGGGACAAATGGACTGAAGGCAATTATTGGTCCCAGCACACCATTACCTGTAATAGCAATCAGCTGACCCACCAAATAAGAAACAATGCCCAAAACTATCTCTGACAAATACTTTGCACATTAGAACAAAGACAGCAAAGTCCCACTATCCCATGTTCTACACAGTGCAAAATGGTATTATTACAAGTATTACAGCTCATTTTATTCTGCCAAAATAAAAACAATCTGACTTCTTTAAAGGTTAGGTTAAAGGACTGGGATTGGTTCTATTTACTTTATCCTATTTCTAAAAGCCATACCTAGCAATACAGCAAAGAAAACTTCATTTGTGTATGAAAGCAAAGAAAAATGAAGGATTTTACTAATGCTGAAACATTACATTAGACCTCATCTCTGCTTTTCACATGTATGTCAACTGGGGAATATTGAGCGAATCAATCCCAGTCTTGATTCCTGAAACTGTGCACTGATAACAGTGCCCTGGAAATATGCCAGGAACAAGGAATTGAGAAAGGGAGCATGAAACTACGTGTTTCAGTCATTTCCCAACACTGGAGCTCTTGCAGGAGTCTGAGGAGCCCACAGCTGCTAGAATGCATTCATAATAGCAAAAAGCGAAAGAAAGAGCAAATGTGTTTACACAACATTAATTTCCCTAAAGTAAGTTTTCCCTAGAGTAAGAAAGCATAACTTGCTGAACTACCAAGTTACTGGACAGATTTTGAAACTACAGGGGGTTTGGTGTCATCACAGGCAGCAACAAAAATCAACTATTTTTTAGGTATTGTGAAATTTATTTCCCAGAACCGCTGTGGAGAATATCTTACTGCAACTATTAAAAAATAAATGAATTTATGTCTGCACAACACTTGAAAGGACAAAAGAAATTTTTAGAATTCCACTGTCAGTTTTGCAAATGAGGCCACAGAGCAGCAGGGTTCCTCATAGGACAGCAGTTAGGTAAGGACTGCCAGACTCTGGTGCTGTGAGATTCTGGATTAGTTTTCTGTCTAGTAACTTTTGGTCTCCATCTTCTTCCCTTTGTCCCTAATTACATTTCCTTCTTTTTTTGCCCTTCTATAAAAATCAGAAATTAGTATTTTGTCAGGGAGCCATAAACAGCTCTTGAACCATCATGTTGAGCATTTTCTGATGCTTAGTAAGAGGTAAGTACTTGACTGTTCTGCTACAGCACCAGAAGAGTGTTGTTGAATCATTTGCCACACCACACAGAGCGGTACTTACGAATCTCCTATCCTTTTTCTAAGTTTATGCCATCCCTACATTATTAACATTAGAAACTTTTTGATCAAACCTTTCAGCAATTTGCCATCCAGAATTTTAACTGATTGAGAAATTAAATGGATTTGTGAGGAATTTGTTCCAGGTACAGAGATTAAACCTTTACCTTTAGATTCACTGACTCTTACTGCCCCACACAAATGGAAACCCATCAGGAAGTAGAGCATGGGAATTGCTTACGTGGTTCTGGTACTGCAGCCCGTGATGAGGAGAGACTAAAGCACTGTCAAGACTGCTCACAATTGAACAACAATGGAGGACAAAAAAATCTTCCACTTAAAAGTTGTGAACCATCAGTGAAAAAGCCACTTGGAAACTATGAAAACACCATAGCTATATTAAAGTAAGTTCTTAATCTGTAAAAAGAGTAGTATTGTCACATGGGCAAGAGAAAGTTACAGCAAATTACGAGCTAGTGATTTGGTACCAACCTGTTCAGGCTCTGTACAGATGTTTTTATCCAGGCTCTCATTTAATGAGCTCTCTGACAAACCAATTAAGTACTCTTTCACTTCCTTTTTGTCCGAGAACAGAGTATTTCCCGAACTAGAAATTGCACCGTCTTCCCGTCCATCGCTGCTGGAAAGGCCACTTGATCCATCACATTCTAAACCAACAAGCCTGTGTTGTTCCACAGCTGCTTTCTGAAACTCTTCACTCTGGCCAGCTGTTACACTTTTGCCTTCAGAGGTGTCTGATGACGGACAGAAAACGTGGTTTTCTGGCTGGTTATCAGACAGTGCTACACCCAGTGGGCAGCAGTGACTATCTGAGATGATGACATGATCTTCCTTGTCTGTCATGGTAATGAGAGGCTGACTGCAGTGATTGCATCTCTCTGGGATAGGCTTCATCTCCTGCACAGGGAGACATTGTACCAGAGCCAGGCTGTGGTAGGCTCCACAAGCAATCTGGAGCACAACACGTCCTGCCAGGTGCTCTACCTTCTGTGGCTTTGTCACTGGGAAGGTTGTTGTTATGAGGCCGAGCTGGCAGCCACTCCCCCAGGCCCATATCTCTCTGCTCAGTGATAGTGCCAGCGTGTGCTCCTCTCCACATGCCAGTTGCAAAATCCGCACTGATAGCAGAGGGCTGGTCTCAGAATCACAAATACTGACGAGCTGGGGCTCTGGCACACACGGCTGATTGGCAACTGCACACTGGCCAGCAGAATTGTCCCCCCACATGTACACCACACCGCTCTCTGTCACGGCTCCATTATGGAAGCTGCCGGCTGCCACCGTAATAATACGATGCCCAAGCAAAGTGTTTTCTAAGACAGGACTGTTAACACATTCCTCAGGTCCTGATCTCCAGGGCAGCTTTCCAAAACTGTAGACCTCTCCACCTGGGAGGGGGAAAAAAGAAAAATCCTAGTATGAGTGTAAAACCAATTGTTAAACCAACACCAAAAGACTGCTTCAGACAAACAGATACGAATCCTAGCTTACTCCAGGCTCAGCAAAACTACAGCTATTGATATAAGAAGGCTGCTTGTTGCTCTCTGCATTTGCTGCTGAATTCTATACCTCACATTAATGTTACCTTGTGCATGCATGTCCTGTTAAAAATAAGTAATGCTTTTCTGCTCAAAATTCTATTATACTCAAGTCAAGTGAGTTAAGTGTATTCATTGGTCCTTTCTAATTTAAGAACATATTAAGGACTCACAAATGTGTACGAAGAGCACAAAGTACAGCCCTCATCTTTCCAAACACAGATCTAGTATCGCTTCTAAAAGAAAAAAACTTGACAATAACTGAAGATTGTTACAATTAGGGTGTTTATTACCTTCTGTTAGAAGTAACCCATGATGGCTTCCAAGGGCTGCCTGTAACACTGTCTTCCCACTGAGGCCTGGAAGCCTTTCTGGAGTTACAGAGCAGGAACCAGCCTTCCAAACATAGACCAGGCCTCTCTCTTTGGCTCCTTCTGCCTCTTCTGAGCTACAAAGATTGGATGAAATTGGAACACAAACAATCAGGATGCAGTTTTCCGTGGTTCAGTAATGCCTGTGTAGGAAGGGCTTCGTAGTTCAGATAATAGTTTTACTTTCAAGCCAACATATTTAAATTACTATTATCAAATTGTAAAATAAATGCTATTTAAATGAAAAAGCAAGTGTCCTCTGTTTGAAACCATAAGCTTTTTTCCCATTTGTTCTTTAGCGTGTTCTAATTGCTCCCATTAATAGTGTGTTTAAAACATTACACCTATAAGAGCTCATCCCTTATACACTTTCATTTCTACCTCTAGAGATAAAAACAAGGTTTTGATTGTTTGGGTTTTTTCCCTTTTTTGTAAATTCTTAATGAGTGTCTCAGATCCAAATGAGCCAGTTATTCAAATCAACTGGACCCTGATAAAAAAAAATCCAGAAATAGTGTGCAAGTGCCAGGGCTTGCAGGAGCAACTGGAACTATCCAAAACTGGTTTAACACTTCAGCACACTGTGGTTTGAATGCTCAGTCAGCAAATTCTCCAACCCAGTACAAAGAAATTCCTTGGTATTTTGACAAGCCCACAGTTTTAACGATTTGTAAAATCCCTTGATTTAAATACAAAAAGTTATATTAAGCATCAATACAGACTGGCTTAAATTAAGACTAGACTTAAAGTTAAATTAAGTCATGCTTAAATTTCCTCAGAACTTTATAGAGACTAGACTGTTATACACTCAGAAAGAAGAAAACAGGTTCAGCTCTTTATTTGACAACAGTCAAGTCACTCATTCCCAAGAATGCATAAATCCATTCTTGCAACTTGACATGAACTTGTGAAATTAAATATACTAAGACAGCAAGAAAAGCTTTGATAGAATTACTGTCTTTGTCTAGAAGAAAAGGCACAAGGAATAAAATGTACTCCAAACCTGTGTGAAACCCACAAAAGCTATTCTGATGCACCACACTGCAGGCAAACTCATGCAAGTAGCCCTATTGCTTCAGACTATGGACTCATTAAACAACATGTGTTGTTAACTGTGGTGCACAGGATGAACATCTTTATACAACCTGCCTCTGAAACATTCAAATTAAGAATTGCTAAGAAATCAAATTATCTCTCAGCTCCTCTGCCCATCCCAAACACCTTGATTTTTCTACAAAACAGAAGGAAATAATAAGAAAAAAAAATTAAAAGGTGACTGTCTAGAACTCTTCTAAAATTCAAGTAAATAGTTTATTCCATAAAGCAAACATAGAATTAAAATGCAGAGTCCACCTTGCATTTCAAATACTTCTATTCTAAACACAAGTCCTACGTAAATTAAAAAGGAACCAATCAAGTAATATATAGGCAAAGGAAAAAAAAAGGCTTAAAAATTTAATATCAATATAAGGCTATTTCACCTGAGATTAAAAAAATACAGATTTTACACAGATGGGCAAAGCACTCCAAAGAACACAAAATGATAATATTGAGAGTTTTCATCAACATACTGTACAACACCTGACATTTGCATTTTTTATCAATTTAAAAGATCTTCAGAAAACAGTGTAAAACAAATTTGAACATTCACATAACAGGATTTGTGACAGAAACATCTGACCTCTATCAAATATGTCAGTGCAAGAAAAGTCTACTGCAGGGCTACTGATCCACAATGAGAATTCACAGGTGCAGGTACCAGACAGGAGCTATCGTTCATTTGGCAATGTTACTTTCAAGTTTGTAGCCTGTGGCTACAGCTCCACAAATTACAGCGATCGGTTTAAAAAAGAAGTTGCTGTTGCAGCAACTTTAATGTTCCAGACACAACTGAAGCTGAAGCTAAGTTAATAACCTTCCCTTTAGTGTAAGTTTTAAGACAAGTTACATAAAAAGTATGTTGATATCACTTAATTTTGCAGGAATATCATGAGCTGGCCTATTTCAGGGAGCCTCTGTGGTTTCACGTAGCTGTTCATTCTCACCTTCTTTCCTGTGAGTCCATCTGTCAGTGGCAGCACTCCATCACCACCAAATTGTTCCTCTTTCAAAAGGAACAATATAATTTTCACAAACTGCAAAACATGAAACCCAGCGATTTATTAGTGAATAACATAAAACAGTAACAACAAACCCCCCCCAAAGTTTTAGCTCCTGCATTCAATAAATAAACACTTCCACACTGCTAGGATGGTTCAAGTATTTATATTTAGTTCCCTCACACTGAGTTGGCAGACAGAACCTAAACAGCCAGACTTGTCCTAACTACTCAGCTCACAATGGGTCTATTGTAAGGACAGAATGAACAAAACCTCGTTCAAAGGCAGAAATTTACATCAGTCTCTCTATACAATTCTCATTATACCACTCAAGAAACACCAAATTGATTCATTTTCAGTCATAAGACAGAATTCAGTACTCAGCTAAATTTAAGGTGAACAGATTTGCATGAGCAGAAAATGATCAGGAGCTGAATTTGTAACTTCCTTCCTGAACCAAAGCACACATCACCATTAGAAGGTGCAATTCTGCCTGGCTGAAATACAGAAAGCAGAGTTCAAAACACTTCTTCAAGCAAACTGGTAACAGAGTGCCTACGGAGATAACCATGGAAAGCAAAGGGAAAAACGTGGCTGCTCTAGCTACAATTTCATCCTCTCAGATTTTGAATTTTACAAGTTCACCCTCACACCTTTCCATCTTTATGAAGATACCTTTATATTACTTTTCTTGGAATAAAAAAAAGCTACAGTTAATCTTTGTTTATTATGATCTGTTTGGCTTTTTTTTTAGTATTAAAAGAACCATGATTTCCACTGCCTTACTATATGAAGTATTACAAATTTTAGTTACATTAATGCATGCATATAATCACATTTATTCAAATGAAATTTCACATATAAATGCTTTAGAGCTGTTGCTTTATTATAGTTGCTGTCTGATATCCATTGTAACAAAATCAGAAAAGAAATTAGTTCGTATAAGTCTTAAGACCCAGAATAAGTAGTCTGAAGCTTTTGCATACAGAAAACAAATAAATACGGCCAGTCATGAACACAAGAGACAAAATATACTCAGACCTGTAACTCTCATACAGAAGTTTCAATGCACGCTTGGAAACAGTAATCATCAAGTCAATAAATAATTAAAATAACTAACAAAACCTCCAACATTTTTCACTGGGGTCTTCTCAATAACGAATTACCAAGGAGATCTTCACTTACAGAAACAACATAGCATACACACAATTCCAGTCTTTCAGACAGAGGACCCTAAAAAGAGTGATTTGGGCTTCACAGCTGGTAAAGAACAGACCTCAAAAGATAAAGATCTGATAACATGGTATTGTGGTAAGTCATAGGCACCCTGCTCTACAAAAACCCAAAAAACAGAGCATACTTTCTAGGAACACAAAGATACACTTGTTACCAGAAAGATACTGCTTTCAAGTAAAAAAGAGGATACAGCCTCTCCTTCCTCAACTACAAAAGAAAAAAACCCCACAATTGTAAAAGTTAACCTTTAAAATATTAACAAAGGAAGTCTCACAAATAGAAGGGAACTGTCATGCAATGCTTCAGTAGCAGAGGTGTGGATGAAACATCAAAGGAAAATGGAAGCACATTTTTGGAACCACAACTTCCTGATGTGTTCTTGGTCAGAGCAAGCACATTCAGGGTTTTCTTTGGCCTACTCAAAACCACCTAACCCTACAATTCATCCTCCTGAAAATGCTGGCACCTCTCCTTTGTGAAGGCCTCTAGTTTCAATTAAAAAAACTCAGTGGGTCACTGAATCAAAGAGATGAACACTTTGACAGAGTAATTGAAGTATCAATAAATATACCATTTACATTGCATACAGTTATTTGAGGTTAAGGAACTGAGGCTTAAAATTCTCAGCTTCTAGGATTTATGAACTTTTTTAAGGACTCAAAGAATTTTTTTCATTATCATGAGTCCCAACTGCAAAAAAAAAAAAAAAAAAATTTATTGTACTTGTCATAAAACCTTCTGATTGCAACAAAACAAAGTTAAAACCAGGCACATCTCCCTTCAAGGACAAATTGAAAAACTGTTTACACAATTATTAAGTAAGAAAGCTGCAACAGTGGTGAACTAGAAACTAAGAGCATGATATGATGGCAGTGATAGATTTTCTTTTCTTTACAGAAGCTCACACTTAGGGTTGCATTACCAAGCATTTATGCATACAAGGGAAAACAAAAGCCAAACTGTTTTCTTTCCACATATGAGACATCTTTGAAATCACTTTCAATTTCACTTCAAGTTTTCATGCACTCCTAGGACAGCACATTATTCCCATTTCACAGCTCACGCAAAATACAAGTAGCTTTGCCACAGCTACACACTAAGTAAAGTAAATGTAATAGAATGTTTCTTCCTCCCAACAGAAACATGTCGTTTTCCTCTCTTGTTCTCACAGCTACATTGTTTCCTTTCCATTAAGATTACCTGAATTATTATTAGATTTAGCATTCATGGAGGTGAACATCCAAGCACAAAACAACACTCCTGCATGGAAGCTCAGTGTGATACCAGCACCTTCGCTGCTCTGCCCATACTTTTACTGGCTACATTTTTTCTTTCAACGTTGCAAGCGGAAAGCAGCAAGGAGTGCCAATTATGAAACGGATTTGTGCTACAGACAGATGGTCACTGGCATGACACTGATGTCATACTCTCCACTTACAAAGTTAAAAGCTAATTCTCCAGAAATCAAACACTACCACATCATAACAATTGCCACGGTTGGGGATGATGTGGAGCAAACACTGCTCTCATTATCATGAACCGTGCTCTTCACTGACCATTCTTAAGGGAGCACCACAGGTATGAAGGTAACCTTACATTCAACAGCTGGTATGCCCCTGACTCGAGAAACACCAGAACTCCCATGAGCCTCATGTGATCGACCTGCTACGTCAATAAACACTGCAAATATTTCTACAGCTTCATACGTGTTTACTTATGTATTTCCAAACACATTTTTAATAAATTTGTTGCATCACATTTAGCAATAACTTGCAGGACCAAGACTGCACGTTTGTTATACAGAATTACCTACTCAGGTTCTGAAGAGGTGATCTCCAAGCTTCCTCATTCACACAAAACAGAGTTGTCAACATCATTTACTGGTGGCAACTGTGGCTTACATAAAATGTGTGACCAGTTAAGGAAGCCCTTGTGTTTTGGTCAGCACTAACCACTGCTTTTAATATTGTGTGATTAAGATCTGCTCAGAACAAAACAAAACAACTGGCTACTGAAAGACAGTAGCGATTCCTTTGGATGAAGGGGCAAAGCTTTTAATGCCAGTTCCACGGAATGCAGGATAGTAGCAAAATACAGGAGTAAAGAAGTCAGGGAAACAAAACCAACAGAGCTGAAAATTATTTGCTACAGCATGCAATTAAAAATTTAAAATGTATCACGCTCGTAAGAGACTCAAAAAAAATTCTAAATGCTCTTCTGCTTTTTTCTTTTGAAATTACACCTTAATTTAGCACATTCTCGTGTGTTTCACCTTCTGAAGACAGTTCACTCTGCAGAAACTGAAAATGGAAAGTACAGCTAGTTTACGTAAGCGGCTGCCCTACAACTGCAGTGATTAACCACAGATCATCTACGACCACTCCGGCTGCTCCCCGGTGCCTCACCAAAGTATTTTCGTTCTGGAAGAGGAGGTCTGTGACAGTGACAGCACACTGTGTCACCTGTACAGGATACTGCAGCCACAGTGGTACCATCACCCAATACACTCCAAAAGCTGAACTGCATTCACGCCTGAGCAAGCAAGTCACGCAAAGGGACAGGACTTTTGAACGCAAGTGGAAGGAAACGAAGGGCACGTCAGTTATAGTTCCACCAAAAGGGAGGAGACCTTACAGACCCTACAGAAGTACACCTCGATATCTCTGCTGTACCAGCTCGTCACAGCGCGATTAGAGCCGGACACCCAGGGTCCCTCAGAGCTGCTCTCCAGCCACTCCCGAGGTCCCCAGGTGCAGCCGGGGGCGGCGCAGGGCCTGTCCCGTGTCCCCGGTGCCGCCCGGCGCTCCCGTCCCGCAGCGCAGGTGCGCAGGGAGCGCGGCTGCCCTCAGGAGCGGCTCGCCCTTCCCGCGCAGCCTCGCGCCCCTCTCGCGCAGCCCCGCGCGCCCCGCACCTGCTGCCGCCGCGCCGCCCTCAGCCGCGCGCTGCCCGCAGCCTCTCGCGCCGCCCGGCTGACTCACGCGGGGGCGCGGGACGCGCAGGGGGCGGGGCCAGCGCCGCGAGAGCGCCGACGGGTCCCCGCCCGGGACAAAACAGGCAGAGACGGGAGCGACACGTGGGTGTGCGTCGGGAAATACTCGAGGCGCAAACAAAGAGCCCGGGGCCGGTCCATGCGGGATCGGTGACAGCGACAGCGCCCGGCCGGCCCTTCCTGCTCCGCCATCCCGCCCGCCAGCCGCTGCTTTAACCGGGAGCGGGCCCGCGCCACAGCTTCCGCAGGGCCCAATGCAGAGCGTCCCCTCAGGACCAGCCTGCTCTGAATAGATGTGATGCCTCGGGTCTTGGTGCCTGCACGTGTTTGTGCCAGTTATACACGTCTCTGTGTGTTTTTCTACAAGCATAGATTTCACAGAATACATTTAAAATATACACACATAAATACACCAATATGTGTGAATGCACAATATGTGTATACACCTAGGTGTGTACACCCACACACATTATATATACATCCATCCCTAGGTGGGTATATATATGTATTTCTATTTGAACAAGTTTTGTAAAATGTACTTTTAATGTTATGTCACCTCTTAGTCGGCTATTTTTTATGTTGCCTGAAACTTTCATTCAAAAATCATGGTTCCAAGACAAGTATAGGCTCTTCTTTATAAATTCTTACATTTTCTAAGGATAGCTATTAAACATTTCTATCAGAGTGTTTCCTTCACTAACTGGAATGATTACTTCTTTTTTTTTTTTTTTTTCAATACCAACAATCACCAGCTATAAGCATGCTTTCTTCATTTATCAGCTCTGGCTACCTGGCAAAAGTTGGATTACTCCTCTTTGTGACAATATTTCCCCTCTACTCCCTGACACAAAAAGTACACAAAATCAAAATTTACAATCTTCATATTAATTTACATGTATATTTTATATTGTCCACTTTTTGTGCATTTATCTTTCCATTCTTTTAAAATGCAAATATTATTTGGTCATAACACCAAAAACTGTTTTCCAGAATAAAAGACTACATAACCAGTTTGTTACTGTGTTGCATCTAGACAACCTTTCTCATGCCTGGACAGCACATCTGAATTTCTGCTGTTTCCTGGTGGCTCAGAGAATACTTGGGAAATAAAGGGAAGACCAAAGTCCATGATGATAGCTGTTTAGCAAATTATGGCTAACAGGAGTGCAAAAGAAAGTCATGTGAAGGAAATCAAGCCTTCCACGTATGTTAGCTCCCTCTTGCCATGCAAGGGTGGTTGGGTTGTGACAAGACACAGAAATTGTTCCTGCCTGCCCGAGACATTTTTGCTTTAAAGAAATCCTCTTGCTCAAGGAAAGAGTGTTATTCTTGGACATCAAAACAGTGAAGCAAAGGGTAGCTTTCACGTGATGCATTCAAATGAGAGCTGAAGGACCTAATGGGTCAGCATAAAAATACCACAGGACAATGTCTGCTTCCTCAGCCCTTGCTGTTTTCTGTGTGTGGGTTGGGTGTTAGTCGTAGGAAGCTGCACAGTGAGTTCTGCTCATGCAGGACTGAAAGAAGAGGACTTGGTCCACATCCAGGGCAAATCCACTGTGTGTTCCCTGCTCTACAGTGGGCAGGATTAATCAGTTTGCTCTGGGTTTTCCTGACATATGGACAAGACTCTTTTCTATCAGCTGTAGCTCATCACATCCCTTAGACACATAATCCAGCAGGGCAGACAGGTCCCCATGCTGATATGAATGCCAAAGCAAGGACAGTCAATGCACAGCTCCTGCAGAAAGCACAGCTCAGCCACACCACTCAGAAAGCTCACCTGAGAGCCTAGAGGCTGAAGTCTGAAGCCTAGAACTGCTACAGGCAGGGAGGGAAGTCAAGGCTTGTTCCTGTGTGAAACCTCTCCCTTCATTATCCAACTTACTACACTGAGAGTTGCTTAACTGAAAGACATGTGTACAAGCAGAAAGTTTGGATTTATTAATTCTCCATCTTCAGGTACGAAAAATGTTGGCTGTTTTTGGAGGGCATGTACCAAAAGAACTGAAATCAATAGAGCTACTCCAGGGGTGCATTTGGACTTTCAAAGAAAAACTGCAGAAATCACAAGACTCTTTGAGGCAGAGACCTCATGCGAGTCATATGAGCTGTTATTACAGACACAGAGGGATGAGGAGGAGCAAGGAGGAAAAAAGAGATACAGTTTAATTTAAACAGGACAACATGGGAGACATGCTGTGTGTAAGTGCTGTCAGACCAGGATGCAGCAGCTGCTGTTCAGAGAGAAGGGGCTCCCAACAAATCCAAGGCCTTCAGCACATGAAAGCAGTGACTACAGCAGAGGTATTTAATACCACATTGTATTTAATATCTTCATTGAGATAGGCTAAGCCTGGATGCTTCCACTTGTGGGAGTGCAAAGCTGTCACATTTGCTTCTAACCAGACAGCACCAAACTTTGCAGCTTCAGGCTTGTGAAGCTGCTGAAACAGGAATCTGTACCTTAGATGACAATAAATGTTTTTGATGCAATGAGCAGGGAGAGAAGATTGCACTCCAGCGAGTTCTCTGGCAATGAGAGATTGTAAAACAGGGAGGCAGCCAACAACCTACAGCTCTGGAGGAGGCAGCATGCCTCGGATTGCAAATCTTGTGTTGTCAAATTATAATCCATTCAATATAGCTGCTTGGGAGAAGCTCGAAGCCTGCTTGCCATTCTCTGCTACCTTTTTTATAGTTGTGTAGTGTACAGCACTGTTATGCTGTATGGGCCAAATTAACAGGCTCTGTAAATTATACAGTGGTGAGGGAGGAGGTGAGGGGGTGAAGGATTAAGGAGGAGAAGAATACATAAATGTAAACGTCCTGAAATTTCACTCCTGCATTTGGATTTTGGTCCCTGCTGTAACAGGTTATTGAGAGATGAATAATTTAAGGGTAAGGAGGAATAACATGCATTTAGAATGATGCTGGTAGAAGTGCCCTCTGCAGTTAAGGCAGCTTTATCTTTGTGTGTTCTGAGTGAGCACTACCGTTTACTAACACAGGAACACACAGACAGTTGCTCCCCTTACAGACAGTAGTGGAGATCTGTGGCTGGTAGAGGGAGGTGAAAATGATGTGCATTGCTCAAAGCTGCTGCAGTCGAGGAGAAACAAAAGAAACTCATCAGTAGAATGGTAGTTTGCCAGTGACACAGTTTGTGCCCTTTTCCTGTGCCAGCTGTTAGATGTAACCAGGGCACCCCTTTCTTTACCCTCTCTGCATCCCCTGCAGCTCCAGACCCTCTGGAGCCAAGGGTACAGGACACAGTGACCTTGGAGTTACACTGATTCTTTCCAGGAGCAGGATGTTGTGGAGAGGTTCAAATAGGTGAGGTGCAGCATCCACAGAGCCAGACAGAAAATATTTTATCCTATCTGAAGTGCCTGTGGTTATTCCAGCAAGGAATCAGTACTTAATTACTGAATGACCTGCTAGTAGCTTCTTGTTCTACCCAGCAATCTAAAACACGTACCAATTTCTTCATGAAGCAGAGACAAGGCATCCTGTTTGGAGCTGCCACATCCTATGTACATCTGGAGAAGCTGTGTGAAGGATCCTGTGCAACTGTGTACAAGGGGATCAGCAGGTGAGCAATACTGCCTTCCCAGTGCTTGCTGAAAACACCTCCTGTGGGAGATAAAGGCAAATCAATAGTCCATTTTTGCCTTTAACCAGGATATTTCCAAAGCTCCATCCCAATTTTTCAGGGAACTCCTCCACTGCAGCCATGGAGGCACCACAAAGACACCTTGATCCACAGCAGTGTGCCAGGAGATTGTCTGGCTGAACCAGGGAGGGAGCAAAGGTTTTCCTTGAAGTGAGGAATCTCTGCATGATTGAAAAATTGGGCGTGAGGTGCTGCTGCCATGACACAGGGGCAGGAAAGCTGTGAGAAGGTGGAGTGGGGCCACTGCTCAAAGCCGTGCTCTAGCAATACCTGGACAGCAGCACAGTGCTTCTCTAGCAGGTTCACTGCTAATGAACAGAAGATGGAGAAGGTTTGTAATTCCCTCGGGTTTAGTGGGTCAGCAAGCCCTAGAAATTTTGCTTGAGTGTTTGCTTGGGAGACTGTTAGTGTTATCATGCCAAGCACTGAGAAGCTTCATGTGACCTTCTGCTGTGACCTGACAGGATCAACACCCAGCTGGTGGCACTGAAAGTGATCAAGCTGCAGGCAGAGGAGGGAGTGCCCTTTACAGCCATTCGGGAAGGTAGGACATAGAGAAACATCACTCTTGAAGAGCATTTGTTTTAACTTGGAAAAGCTCCATGACTCTCCCTCAGTCCTTTCTTGCTTATTCAATGTGCCAGTTGTCCTTCTCCCAGAATTCTCAGTTTCCTTATCCTCACCTGGAGGATGTTTTCATGCTAGGCTGGGTAGGCATGCAATGGACAGAAGAGGAATCTCTGGTGTATGCACTGGTGACAGATGCATCCATGCCTGTGATAAGGAAAGTGGCAGCTGCAGCCAGAGCATGTTCTTTCTAGCAGTGTCAGGGCCCTCTTGCACCTTCTGCTTGCTGCCTCCTTCACAGTTGCTTTCTCACTTCCTCTAAAAACTACACAGCTTTTGCCACTGCTGCATTGGGCAGTTGTGGACTTGTTATTACCATGACACTTTCCTAGCTGATACCTGGAGCATCACAGATCCCAGCCTGAAGAGAGATACTTTCAATAGAAATGATGTTTAGTAACATCTGTCATTTCAGTCCAGTGAGAAATTCTTCTTATCAGTCAACTTTGTAGAGCACTGGGCAAAATGTCTGCAGATATCTCAATTTCTTGGAGAAAGAAATGCATTTTGGCTGAATGTATCTGAATTTCCCTACAGACTAAGTTCACAAACCTGGCTGACTGAGGCTTCTATTTTCATCTGCTGTACAATCAATCAAGATTGTATCCAAGATATTATCCCAAGCATAATCTGTTTTCTTCCACACACAGAAATATGCAACTGTTGTGGCAGTCTGTTTTATTAATGTACTAGTGAAAGCTAGCAATGTAGGACGACACGCATAGGTTTTTTTTAGTTCTTACTGCACTTGTGAAACTAGGGTTAATGTTGTCATGGGGGTGGAGAGTCAGAGACCAGATGTGCCAGCTTTCACAGAGCAGCAGTAGCACAGAAGGATTCTCATAGCAGTCAACTCAGAATAGCGAGAGAGGTCACTGAATCCACACCAGGTTTATAACTGTAATTAAGATGAGAGACCTTACAAAGTCCTTAGTCCAATTCTGTGTGAAAGCAGAGACACACCTAAATATGCCTATTTTAAAAATGGCTCGTGTTAGAGTTTCCTATACACTCATTTGCTGTGGTGCGTTTGCTCTGCATTTACACTTGTAGTCCACCAGTAAAAGAAGCCTTAAAAGCTTTATCTGCATTGAACTAATGATGCGCTAAAGATCAGCATCCCTTTAACATGCTCTACTGGACAGGCTGAGAGTCTTAACTTCATTCATTATGGGAGAAAACAAGGGTGCTCCTATGAAGGGTCTGCTTTAAGTAGGTCTTTTGTGCACTGTTGAGCTTTGCAGCATCTGACACCTCAAATTTACAATGTAAGTCAGTAGCAAAAACAAAGCCCAAGATTTATTAACGCGGCGCATTCTCTGCTACCCGGGAGGAATGCGCTTCCTGACAAAGAGACGCTTCACCCCGGGAAGCCCCGCAGAGACAAAATGCGTTTAAAGCTCTGTTCTGGCAGTAGCACCTGACACCCCGGCAGGGGGTTGTAGAAGCAACAAAGTGAGGAGCAGTTCCCAGAAGCCTGATTGAGGCACACGCGCTGAATCCTCCGTTTTACTGTGGACCCTCTGAGCTGCCCCTCTGGAGCAAAGCTCCGGTCGTATGGAATTTTTGCGGCATCACAGAGTCGGGTTATCCTGTTCTGTAGCAGGTGGGCTCTAGCCAGAGTATCTCTACTAGGTCCACGGGCAATTAGGTGCAGTGTGGAGCATATTTAAAGTCCATTAGGTGTGCGCTGGGCACATACTGGTGGCAGCTGAATGGACTGGTATCAGTAGCAGAGGCAGTTTAGTTGCAGGAACACCAAGCTCTGTGCAAGAACTCCTTTGCAATCTGCTGTTTCCAGTAGTTGTGCTGAATCAGGCATCCCTTACTGCTCAGTAGTCTCAGAAATGACACAGGCTTGGGTCACAGCTGTGTCATACAGTGTAAAATTGGCAGTAGGGCTTTTAGAACCAGGTGAAATTGTTGTGGTCGCAAAAGGCAAAGTGCTAATCCAGAATAAATTTGCTTTGCCAGCATGAAACTCTTCAAATATCTTTTTCAGATTGTTTGAAAAACAAAAAAGCGACTTTTGTGACCAAAACTCTGCCTCCCACAGCTGGCCCATGCTCTGTATTGTGTGCTGCAGCTAATTCAGCCGAAACAAGATTGTACGCTCATGCCTTATTTGAATGAAAATTGTAGCACTGTGTGGTCTGACAATAAACTAATTTGGTTTTAATCAGCAGCAAAAAGTGAGTTCTGGAGCAGTTCTGAGGCTATTCTGCTGTGTCAGAAGCAGAACTAAAATCTCGAGTCAGGGACATCTGGTTTTGGGGGGCTTTGGGGTTTCTTTCCGTGTAGTTTATGTTCTCTGTCTGTGAACAGCTGGGTCAGACTCTTCAGTTGTGCCAGCGACCTACAGGCAAAGTAATCCCAGCTTCACCTCTTCCCCACATTCCTCCTCTGTACATAGTTACTGCTATATTATCTCACTGCTTAGGTAGCAAATGATTAAGCTGTGCACGCTGTTCCCCCATGAAGAGTTTCTGCTGAGAAGTTCCTTTCACGAGTGTGCTGGCCGGAGCCTGCTCTAACATAGCAAACCCAATGCACAGCCAAAAGGCTCAGAAGGCTGCAGCTTTTGTCTCAGCAAGTCACTGCTCTGTGTCTACATGGGGCCAGAGACTCTTCCAGGTGCTGCCCCCTGCGTCACCACACCCCGATTGTGCCAAGGCTTGGCGAAAGCACAGCAGGACCTAAGGAGAAGGGACACACAGTTGCAATGATGCTTTTGGATAGTTAGGATGAAAGAGAAGCTTGCCTAAGTTTTACAGATACAAACAAGTTACTATTCACTTCATCACCTCTGTTCTTAGAGTTTTTAACCAGAGACCGTAACCAACATGCACAGAACTAAACTCAGAATTTAGCTTATATCTATAGTGATTCCTTTTTGCAGATTTTTGCTCTGTTGTTGTGAAGCTGGAAACTGATAGAAACTCAGATTTTCCCAGAAGTGTCTTGTAAGGGCCCTGCTGAGGGCACACACCAGGAGGTGGATGGGAGAAGGATGAGAAGCTCAGTGACAGGCTGGAGGCTGCTGCATTCTGGCTCTGGGAGCTCCCAGGTCCTGCCTCTCAGCGTTTACAGTGAAGAAATTACTTGTCAACTTATAAGCTGACACCTGGGAACTGCAAACTGCTATTCCTGACAGAGGCAAGATCCTGCCTCTGAGAGATGGATGGGTTCATGCCAAGCCTGGAGCACTGCTGCTTGCTTCTCTGTGGGGCTGTTCCATCCTCCTTCAGGCTCAGTAGCTGCCACTTACAGAACTGCCAAGTCTGGACTACTACTCCCCAGGTTTTTATTTTCGCTGCCTTGTTTTGTGCACGATCTCCTTCCACTTCCAGCAGCAATAAAGTTGATCTTCCTTTTGTGTTTTCCCAGCTTCTCTTCTCAAGTGCTTGAAACATGCCAACATTGTACTGCTTCATGACATTATCCAGACCAAGGAGACGCTAACATTTGTTTTTGAGTACATGGTGAGTTGATTTTTTCTGGCTTCCTGTGGAGCTAGTACTGGGACATACTGGGAGGTGGCTGCAGAATGAATTTACTGCACTATGAGACATCTACAAAGAAATGAGTTGTAATGCTTTAGTGGAATGATTGATTTTCCTTCTTGATCTCCTGCTTTCCAGCCACACAGCCTTACTCTTTCCTTTCTGTATATGTGACAGCTGTATGCAAAAATAATTCCATGTCTTGTATCCACTGGGGTAGCAGACATTATTTACCTCCATTTCTGTCTTGCCAACACAATAAAAGTACTGTTTTGAGCCACAGTGAGGATAGGAAATAATGATATGAGCTCACATCCCAGCTGGGGTCAGATTTGGCACTGACCCCAGTGGATTACCATGACCAAGCTGTGAGTTGCTCTCATGGGGAGACCAGAATACCAATAAAATTCTCCACATGAATCTCGCTGCTTCTCTTGCTTTTGCGGATAGTCAACCAAATTATAAAGAAAATACAGAAGCTATGTCTTCTTATTGCAGCTTTATGATTAGTTCTGGCACAAATATGAATTCTATTAACCAGCAGCTTCAGGTCATAAATGCTGGGTGAGATAACAGGTCAGCCAGGTCCCTGATGTGACCCAGAACTAAAGCACATGCTTGTGTGCTGCATCAGACCAGATGTTCACCCAGGTGAAATAGGCACCTTTGTAGCAGTTGTATATTTAATTTTTCATCTACAGAAAAAGCATTGCTGGTACAGGGATTTTACAGCAGAAGCTTTGCCTCAAGTTCTTCTCTTTTATTTAGCACACAGATCTAGCACAGTACATGGGCCAGCATCCTGGAGGACTCAATTCCTGCAACGTTATGGTGAGTTCCTTAGAAGACTTGTATCCCTTAAGGCATGAGGAAGAGTTATTTAGAGTTATTTTCCACTATGTGTGGTCACTGTAAATTACTTATTCATATTTATTTGTTTCATATATGACAAAAACTTTGGAGGAAATCTGCCTTTGATGATGTATCAAGCTCCCTCTCAGTCTCCAAGCCTTTTTTTCAGTTAGCCCCTATTTTCTGAGCCTGCAAGCAGACATTCAGCTTTTGTGAACAATGACATCTTGTGGCAAGGAAACCTATCTCTACACAAATTTGTATCCTATTATTCTTACAACACATTATTCATCTCTCTAATTAAAAACTCTCACATCTCACTCTCTTCTCATGTGGAACTACCTTCATATTTGCAGTCATTTAAGTCCCTTTTATTTCTCTCATAGCTTTTGGGATTGGTTGATGGCATCTGAACACAGCCAAACATGTACCCTTACTTTATAGATTGATGTTATAACAGTCTCCTGCTCTCCTTTTTATGCATCTTCACATTTAATGAACTTTCAGGACTGCTGCTGCACGCTGCCTTAAGGTTTCAGTGCAGATGTCCTCAGTGAATGCCTGGGTCCTTTTCCTGAGCAACTTCAGTTAATTTATCTTACAGCTGTCAACAATAACTTTGTATCTTATCAAACTGCCTGTTCATCTGGCTTTGTCAGATCTCTCTGAAGTTCCTCACTGTCACTTCTTATCACAACTAATCTAAATACTTCTGTCATCTTCAAATGTTGCCACATTGTTCACATCTTTTTCCAGATAGTTGTTAAGCAACACCAATTCTAATGAAGTTTTTTGGGGCCTCAGATTTTAAACATCCTTAAAGCTCAGATACATCTGAGATGCAGTGTAGTAGTTTTGGCACAGATCTCAAGGGTTCTGCTACCAGACATGCTCGTAAAGCACATGGAGCACATGGCTGTAATATGTACTCGCTGGCATTTCTGTGAGTAAACACTAGCCAGCTGCTCTGCTTTCCTGTGTGGAATCCTCACTGTCAGCAGGAATTGAACTGCAAAATTATTTACTGCTCCTTCAGGAGGGTCATCTATCTTGCTTCATTTTTGTTGGCAAATCCTGTTTGCTTTTTCTGAGTGATTCCTATGGATTTTAAGTATGCAGAATGTTCCAGGGACAGTTTTCTGGTACAAAAATGACCTATGGGTGTCACTGTTTTTCCTCCTCTTCAGGTATCTGGCAGCCTCTGGTGAAAAATATCTTTTCTCTGGTGAAGTCTTATTACTTTTGCTGTGTTTTGTTTCTATCCACTGTCCAACTTCATACCTTGTTTCAGCCCAACTTATTTTACCCCAGGCTTATTTAGACTACCATAATGGTGGGAGTTAGATATTTTGTTTCTTGGCTTCCTTTCTTGCTTGGTTTTCTTCTTGCTTGCTTGCTTCCTTCATCGTATCTGATTTGCTGTGTTTTTTAAATCAGGTCCTCATGTTTTCTGCAGCTCGAAGCCAACAGTTCCCATTGGTAGGTCAGTCAGTTCCCTGCTCCGCTGGTGGCATGTGCAGCAGCCATGGAACTCAGCCAGCTGGTGCCATCTGACTCGAGGGGGCAAACCTTCAGTTCCTTTGGCTTTCATTTTGTTTGGCTGTGTGTCTTTGTGTCTTTGTATTGAGCACTGCAATCAACACAGCTGCTGTTCTGAAAGCTTCTGTGTTTTGCTGTTCTGTGTTTTGGCAAGCTGACCTTGCTCCTGCGATCAACAGTCCATTTCTAAAGAAAACTTAAATTTCCAAAACGTTCATTTACGGACCACAGTTAAACTGCCCTCCTGGCCAAATATTCCACCCTGAAAACCTCAGAAAGCTGTAGAGCAGTCATAACCCACCACAGTTTTCTCCTCCTCAGCCAGCTCTACTCATTTTTGGGATTTTTACTGGGTTTCTTACTTGCTTTGTCTCTGCTTTGTTCCAGGGTTCTCCTGAAGTTCAGAGTTAATGTATCAATGCAAAGTCACACAAAATCATTTCAGTTTTTTGTTGGCTTTTTGCAGCTCTTCATGTTCCAGCTTTTGCGTGGCCTGGCTTACATCCACCAACAACACATTCTTCACCGTGATCTGAAACCCCAGAACTTGCTCATCAGTTGCCTTGGTGAGCTCAAATTAGCCGACTTCGGTGAGTCACAGTTTGGACACAGCTGTGTATCTGCTCAGACCAAAGCTGTAGCATGCATATAGATCTGTATCCACAGCCAATTAAGGCAGAGAAGCATAACCTTTCCTTGAACTTCAGGAAACTATTTCTGTGGTCAGTCCAGCTTTTCTTGTATTTATACTGATAGGTGCAGGGATTAACCTTATTTAAGTCAGAGCAATGTAAAACTAGTTCAAGAGAACAAAGAATCAACCCCTCTCTGTTCAGAAAATAATGTAATGTGTAGAGTCCACAGCAATGTGTGACCCAAAAAGCTTTCTTGGCATTGGTTTGGGATAGCTGCTTCAGTGTCAAATGATAAAGCCCTGCAAAACACAGCCTATGGCTTGATTTGATCTGCCCCAGAGGTATATTCCAGAAACACTTTGTCAATTGCTTGTAAGCTGCATTGAAATTACTTGTGTTTAAAGAGGGAAATAATGTCCTGTTTCCAATTACTATTATCTATGCACTCTACAGGTAGAAGGACTGTCCTAACACAGCATTTTTTTGTTGGTTTGTTGGGGTTTTTTTGCAGGCCTTGCTTGTGCCCAGTCCATCCCCAGACAGACATACTCCTCTGAAGTTGTGACACTCTGGTACCGTCCTCCTGATGTGTTGCTTGGAGCTACAGCTTATTCTTCTGATATAGATATCTGGTACTGACCAATATCAAGGCATCTGGGGTTCCCTGGGAAAAATCATTTTTATCTGAATTAAATTAAATCAGCCAAAGTTACAGCAGATGTGGAATTAACACCTGGGAGCAAAAAATGTATGAGCAGTGTGGAGTTTTGTAGAAGTTTCACAGAGGGTTCATAGAAGTTTTTGGGAACGATGTCACTACATCTCAGCTATGGATTGATACAAACCTCATCTGATAATACTCACGAGAGATGTGCATCTTGTCTGGTAACATGTATGGAGCATTTTCACATCTTGCAACAGAACAGTTTTGCTCAATGCAAGTATATCTGTGCAGTCAGCTGAGCCAGTAGTAACTCCCTGTAGAAATGGCTTTGTGTGAAAACAATGGATCCACAACTGCACCATCAGTTACTTTGGCCTTGGTAACAGAATGTGACATTACAGGGTTTCTCAATGAGTCTGGAGACAGAAAAGTGTCTGAGATTTTAATTATTTCTGTGATATTTTGTCCTTCTTCTCAAAGACCATGTCTCAGATGCAGTCTGTATTTCACTCAGGAGAAGGGCTATGTCTGTTAAAGCCTTGTTTCCTTACGAGCTCTACCCCAAAATCTTGGTGTGTTTGGAAATCGAAAGGAAACAAGCTGCATATTCATTCACAGAAGGGAGAGGAGGCTCTGAGAGTGTGCAGAAAACAGGAGGGGATGAAGGCTTTGCAGGTCCCAGCGGCCTTTTGGGCTGGCTTGGATGTGGAGCTGGGCTAACTGTAAGGTTCAACAACCTTCTGGCTCACTCCTGCACCAGCCTGAGCCCACCTCCAGCAGCACAGTCCTGACCTGCTCATGGACAGTGTGCAGCTCATGAAGCTGCAGGAGACCTTCCTTATTCTGGGCAATTTTACATCTCTAGATGCTATTGCTGCTTCACCCTTTCTTCAAACCAGTTAATCTTCTGCTTGTACCTGTCCCACCAGGACTTATTCTTAGCTATTGCAGAGTCAAAGGCTGGGAAAAGGTAGGAGTGCAGCAGGCTGAAGAATGTGCAAGAGAGCTGGCTAAGTTTACAAACAGCAAAGCTCCAGGTCTTCACAGGCTGTATCTCCCTCCAGAGGCCTGCAGCTTATCAGACACTCCAGTGACCTAAGTCTGGAGGGTAGGTCAGGGAAACGGAAGGTTTTAGATTGTTTACTTCCCTAGGACTGCTGCTAATTTAATTATTTAAAGACTTCTCTAAGGAGGAAAACCTTGCTAAATTCTAATGGCTTCCAGCTGCTAAGCCAGTCTAAATAGTCCTGTCTACTACCCCCACTACCTGTCATTTTTCCCTCCAGACAGTGTCTCAGAAATGTCTGCTGAGTTTGAAGAAGATGCCTGCCTAGCAGATTAGAGGGTTTGTATCAGGCATAAGCCTGTTGTTTTTTTCCCATGAAAGCTGACCTCTGTCCAAAGCCAGTTATGCACAGAAAGCGTGTCATTTCTGCCTATGCAAAACCAACATCCCCACTGCATAACTCTGCTCTGGTGTAATGAATAGCAGCACAGGAGTGGTGTACAAAAATCCCAGCTCTAACAGCACAGTGCTCTCCGTCCCACTGAACTACATCCACACTGTGGGCACCTTTGTTATAATGCCTCCTTATAATAACAACATTCAAAGTGTTTGCCCTAAAGAAAGATGTCACGCTGAGAGAATAGAGAGTACTTCAGCAAGCTCTATTCAGTAACTTCCTCTAACAAGAGTCATTTATTATCTTGATGTACACTGCATTTAAGTTCAATTTTTGTCTATTAGGAAATAATGTGAATTCACACAGATGTTACTTGTCTATTGGGAAGAAAGGAAAAAAAAAACCCTATGTCTTTTGGATGCTGCAATTTACATGAAGGCAGGTCAGAATGCCCTTGGTAATGGCATGAGACAGTGGGTGTCAAAGCCTTGGTTTAAAGAAACCAATTATAACAAAATAAAACATTATGGCAATTCATGCATAGTGTGCTTGAGCAGCAATACTGTCAGTGGGAGGCACATGGGAAGTGAATGAGGCCTTGAATAGATGAAGAAAGAGATATAGAAGGAGACTTGGTTGCTCTTGGACTAACTAGAAAAGCTGCTTTAATCTCTCTGTATCTCTTTTCTCTCTCTTTCTCTCTCACTATCTCTTCAGGACTTTAGAAGATTCAATTAAGGGATTTCAGAGAGATTACACTGCATATCAGAAGGACTTTTTTTTTTTCTTTTTTTGAAAAACACCAAGTGCTTTATGCACAGCCACATTAGTGCCTGCAAACATCATGAATGCCTTCGGATGTCTTCTTTTCAGTCAGGCTTTCCTTGTATAATCTGCCATTAAAAAAAAAAAAAAAAAGAGAGAGAGAAAAAATCCCAGTGATCTTCCCCGGTAGATTCATGTAGAATAGGAGTTCACATGCAGTCATTTAACATGGACCTACCAGGCTCAGTACAGCCTTCTCCTCAGCCTGGTTCACAGTGCCCCACTATGCCAAACTGGGAGATATTGGCTCAGGACTCCACTGTACAGACCAGGCTTGGTGATGAACAAGAGAAAGGATATATTTCTGGTTAAATATAAAATTGCCATCTCCTAGTGCCAACAAAAATCCCCAAACATGGAGAGGGAACTCTGGGATGCCATAGAGATATCTTAGATCTTAATCCTGATAACAACCTTTCCACTGTGTGGTGCAGCACTGCAGACTGAGGACAAAGTGCAGTGTTCAGACCTTCCCCAGGGACTGCAGATGGATACAACTGTACTGTCTGAATCAGCTCTGCTTGTGCTTCCTGAATATCCCTGTAACTTCTCCTACTACTTTAGCTGCCACTGTTTTTATTCATGTGCATATCTGGCACTTGCTAAAACACCATGTCTAGCTAAGCTTCTTCCCAAAAAACCCCTCCCTCTGCCCTATCTCTTCCTATGGCAGTTTTATAGGACTGAGACCCTCTAAGAAACTTACACACTGGAAGGTGTGCGAAGACTGGAGAAATTAATGTTAGAGGAGAAAGAAGGAAAAGGGGAAATGCAAAACAACTCCAGGTTTAAATATTTAGAAACATTTAAAAGCAAATGCTTTTGCATCATCCTCATTATCAAAAGGATCCTCATAATGCTGTCAAAGCAGTAACTATAACTCTCAGAAGGAAAGCTGAGGCATCTACTGCAAGGCTGATATGAATACCATTAGTTTCCAAAGTTGCTGCTCTTGCCAGTCTAATGGGCCTTTCCAGCTAGGATATCACAATGCAAACTGTGTTAGAACATCAGGATCACTTGTTCCAAAAACACAGAGGGCCGTTTCTCTCCCTCCTACACATCAGGAGTGTTGCTTTGACCATACCCAGCTGAACTTGTGCAATACAATCAGCCGATTACAGCAACCCCTGTGGTTGTGAAACAGGGTGAGCCATTTGGGCACGTACATCAGCTGTGAAAACAGTGCTGCTATGACACTGGTCTCAGTAGAATCTATCTGTGGCCTCCAAAGCGATGTCTAATCATGTGGTAGCGCTATCAAACACCAGAAAAGTTCTATGTTGCAAAAGCTGTGGATTAAGTTTCATGATGCCTGGACTCTGTAAGAGGGTATTAGACAAGCAAAGAAGCTCCTCTCACAAGACTTGCCAAGGTTAGGGTACAGGAAGCTAAGGGAAAGCGCAGCAGTGATGTTTATGAAAACGGTGTTAGATATGGATCTGCAAAGAGGCCTGGCACCACCACCTGGTGTGCAAGGACGACCAAAATAAATACTGCAGATGAGCTGCGTGCCAGGGTTTCAACTGACCACAGCCAGGTGGGAAAAGCAACTACAGCATTGCGAAAACAAGGTGCAAGGGGTAACACAGGAGGGGAGATGACCAGAAGAGATTACCAGTTATTGCTAAGCAAGTGAAAATAATACTTTCAGAGCCTGTAAGACAAAACTGGGTTTTCAGGTGTTGAGCTTAAGGGACTCAAATATGATATAGCCGAAGAAGAATGAGACTGAAACCCAGAAAGTTGCAATGGGACTTAGTGAAAAGACAGAAGAGCTAGGAAAAAAATTGAAGGAAATGATTAAAAATAAATGAGTGGAGTTTTACACCATATGGTAAGAGATGGGAATAGGTGCAAATAGGCAAGTCTACCTTGATACAACTATTTCATCATTACTGCCATGAGGACTAATCCACCTTAGTAAAATGAAGAAATTTGGCAGATGTAGAGGTTTTTTTTAAAGCTGGCTGGTTTCTTTTGGCACAAGTGCAGAGCAGGGGATGACATAAAAATAAGAATATTTGAACTTGCTGTTATGACCAGGTTTTTATGCAATGGAATCTTGCCTTCAGCTTTCCAAGGAAGAGCTAATTGCTTCTGAAGGAAAATGGCTGTAGTAGTTGGTGCCTCTGGGTTCTTTCTGCATCTAATATATCCTTCAAGCCAATGAAGTATGTAGTACCTCCCTGTTTATCTTTCCTACTGTAAATGCTCCAATTTTTTACCCTTTTCTCAGGGGAAGGAACCTTGTACTCCACAGGCTTCTTTTTTCACATAGTTTGTAACAGGATTAATGGACAGAGACCTGAAACAATTTTTTTGGTACTGGAAAAAAAATATAGTGCTTAGTGGGTTTCTTTTCCAAGGGTATCACCTGTTTTGTCTTGCTGGTGAAAAGTGAATTGGTTTTTTTTAGTGGGTGGTGCTGATGACAAAAAGAAGATGGGAACAGACTTGTATGGAACATTGACCCCTTCGGGATTTTTTTCTGAAATCCTGGAGGCATGTGAATTTAACTTATCTTTGGTCTGATCCTATCCTGTTTGACTTCTGAGCTTGTATCAAGATTTCTGCATTTACAAATCAGAATTTCTAACTCTCCATTCCAACAACTATCTCTGCCTCTCTCCCTGCCCATCCTAACAATCATGTTATATATATATATATATCATTTATGTGAATGAGTTAATACCTTGGGTTTCTTGCAGGAGTGCAGGCTGTATATTTGTGGAAATGATCCAGGGTCAGCCAATATTTGCAGCAACTTCTGGTACTCATGAACAGCTGGAGAAGATCTGGGCGGTGAGTAAAACACACCAATCTCAATAAAGAGAAAAAGAATCCATTGCTCCAGCCTAGTTAATTTTGAAATCCTAAGCATAGGTCCTGTGAATAGCAGAAATAATTTGGTCTAATCTGCCAAGTTCATAGAAGACTTGGTAACCCATTTTATATTTAGAAACTTTCTTACAGACACAAGAGTAAATCAAATGACTTCCCTTTGATGTTTGTCATCTCATCAAAAATTTAAAGCCAATTAAAGTGACATCAAATTGAAGAAGGCATAAAAGGTGTGCAGGTACTGCAAATTCTGTTGCTTCTTTTTAAATCCTTTACTTACTGTAGGACACAGCATACCACATTCTCACAAAGGAGCGCTAATATTGCTCCAGAACTATCTTGAAAATGGCAAGAGCCTGAGGTTTGTCAGAGATCCTTCTTCATTTTAACTTGGCACATTTTGTATCATGCAGTTTATGGTGTGGCTCTAGAGAGTGATTTGGCATGATGGAAAGTGTGAAATTACTTTATAAAGGTAGCAATGAGGGAGAGCAACATATTCAGGAGCTTCCTCAGTTGTTTTTTCTTAGAGAGCCACATTCCTAGAGCAGTTTGGTAGAGTTGAGGCACCAGCAACACTGACAGGTTCTGTGTGTTCCTGACTGCTCATGCTGACCCTGTTACTGACTCAACAGCAAGGTCAGCCTGTGCATTCATATTGGCTCTTGCTGTAGGTATCACTTGGTCTGTTCAGCCTGCAGGAGACTTAGGGGAGATCTCACTGCAGTCACAACTTCCCTGTAGTGACCTTCCTCTTCTCTCTGGTGACCACTGACAGGACCCAAGGGAATGGCCTGAAGTTGTGTCAGAGGAAGTTCAGGCTGGATATTACAAAAAGGTTCTTCACCCAGAGGGTGGCTGGGCACTGGAAAAGGCTCCCCAGGGAAGTGGTCACAGCACCAAGCCTGGCAGAGCTCAAGAAGCATTTGGTCAACACTCTCAGGCACATGATGGAATTCTTGAGCTGTCCTGTGCAGGGCCAGGAGTTGGACTCAATAATCCTTTTGATTCCCTTCCAACTCAGCAGATTCTGTGATTCTGTGATTCTCTGTCTGCCCTTTCACATCTCCTCCCCAGGATTTACTCTCATGCATACAGTGTTTCTGAAACATGGGTTTTCAAAGGAGAAAGTATAGGAAAAAACCAAATTCATTAAAATCATGAGAAATTACTTTATAGCCATTAGACTGCATAAGTCAGATTTTTCCAGCTTAACCACTTCATGCAGAAGCACTCTTGCTTGGTAGGGTTTTCATCTCTGCTTGTAAGTTGAAATGTGATAAAAAGTCAGACAAGTGCATCCAGTTCTCAGACTTGAGTTCAGTCCATTTAAATAAATGCCGAAATTCTCTTTCATAGAGAGTGGGGGCGGAGGGAAAGAATTATTGGGGGAAAAAATCCATACTTGGCCAATTAACAAGGTTCAAAGCCAGGGCAGAGTCCAGTTTCTCAGAGTGTGAATGAAGGCTATCCTTACACTTATGTCTCTGGAATATCTGGATACATTTCCTGTGGTTTTGCATTAGAGCAAACCTGGTTACAGCACTATCATAATTTCTCTGGTATTATAACTAATACCATGATTAATAGGATTTGTGGTATAGAAGGCAAAACCCCCCTTTATTTAAAAATCATGAGGAAGTTTAAAGAGCGATGAAATAATTAGTGCTTTTCACAGGAGGTTTTATGATATTATACAGCCTGGAATGAGCCTCTGTGTCAGACCAAGATTTCAAAGCTCCTTAGAGGCTTTCGACGTCTAACTTGAGATATTTTGCCAAGTCTGAACTGATCTGCACCAAAACCTTTCACTAGGGAGTGAAGCATAGAGAAGTTGCTTTGTTTTGTCTGATGGCAGAGAGTTAACATCTAGATTTAGGGTGGATACACAACAGGTAAAACAATTGTCAAAATATAATTAATTTCAAATAAGTAACTGTAACATTGTCTGATTTGGCAAGGAATCTCACTAAAGGTCCAGGGTGGGAAAGAAGAGAAGAGAAGAGAAGAGAAGAGAAGAGAAGAGAAGAGAAGAGAAGAGAAGAGAAGAGAAGAGAAGAGAAGAGAAGAGAAGAGAAGAGAAGAGAAGAGAAGAGAAGAGAAGAGAAGAGAAAAGAGAAGAGAAGAGAAGAGATCACTTGCCCCATTACATTGGAAAACAAAAAGAGATGCAAGTTTACAGGCTGGAAAGCCATCTTTTGTAATGAAAAGGCTCATAAAATGCAAATATAAATTCATATGGAATTCAGTGATTGGTGCTCTGAATGCTTTCACTCCTCAGTGCAGTAAAATGTAATATTTGCTGTAATCCTTATGTAGAAAAGTATAAGCACACATAAATAACTATTTGTTTAAATTCTTCACCAAAAGAAGCAGAACACTGAGCTGGCCCTGTCAAGTATGATTTTACTACGCACTGAACTTACCCAGTTTCCTCTGATGCCCGTGGAACTGATGTTTGACAGCTCACTAGAAACCCAGAAGAATGAGGGCCCACTGAGCAGGGCTTCCTGGAGAGCTAGCAGGATAGCAAAGAGAGCAAATTCTGGATTCAAGTTCGAATTCTAACTCTCTCTTTCCTGTGCACAGAGTTTGCTTTGGGCAGACCTGCCCTGCTCACATGATACACACACCAGTCAAGACAGCATCCTCACCCAGGGCTGTCAAATGACCCTTAGTGTGAGCCAACTTAGTGTTTGAACACTGCAAGGCACCTTCTCTTTGGAGAGCTTTCAAGCTTCCAAGGCTGATTTTAGAGGTGAGCAGAGACGAGGATCCTCCCTCTTAGCCTTTGCTCTGGCAGGCTGAGTCCATAAGCAGTTTGGAATTATGGACCAGAGTAACTCCCTTCACTTCAGAGGCCACCGTGCTGATGTGTGCCAGCGGTGAGATGCACGCCCTGCTTGTGGCTGCCTTCTCCAGGTAGCTGCCATTGTCACAGCTGTGAGTGAGAAAAACAATCCACTACCCGATGCTTTACAACTGCCACACGCTGGCTTTATATTTCTTCCTTCTTTAATGTATTTTTTTCACTGATGCTTGTTTTCTTGCAATCTTAATACAAATTTTTGGAGGGCCAAGTTCCCCGTATCATGTATCTCAGCTTACATTTTAAGGAACAGGGATTGTCTATCATATGCAAAGGGTAACTAATGCAAGACAAATCTAGTGTTGAAGAAGAGAAAGCGAATAAAAACCCTGAAACTTTTCATGTTAAAATTTCACTGCTTTTTAAGGAAACGTGGTAATTCTGGGGGTTGTCTGGATGAAAGCTTTGAATGCTTGGAGCTAGCAGTTCTGATTTATACTACCATTTATACTACTCTCTGCCATCTTTACAGTGCAGCTCTGGTGTGGGAGGACACTTTCAGCACTGAAAAGGGCTCAGCTGTGTGACACAGGCAGCAGTGGCACCTGGCAGTGAAGCTGCATATGCCTTCACTGATGTTCCCAGCAGCAGAAGCACTGAATCTCAGCAGGAGCCTTTCTGCTACATAATCAAGTGCTAAAATGTCAGTGTCCTTTATGCACAGTGGTAGATCCAGCACCAGCCAGGGCAGTGTAATTCTGCATTTTTTACAGAGAAGGCCAGTCACTCTCCACTGGGACTGATTCCTCCAACTCCACACCAAGGCAAAGAATGGGCAGAAAGAGGTCATCATTCCCACTCTTTCTTCTTTTGCAGGTATTGGGGGTCCCAACTGAAGACACCTGGCCAGGATTTTCCAAGCTCCCCAACTATAACCCAGGTATGATTTAACTCATGAAAAGGCCAGCTTTTTCTCTGAGCCACTAGCCACTCCATTGTTGGGTCAGTAATTCTTATTATGAAAAATCCTGTGCTTTGGGGTTACTAAATCCATTGAGCTACTTAATGGCAGTGGTGTTGTAGGACCTACAGTAACATTGGGATTGGCTTAGTTTACAGACAGAGGTACATGTGTGGCAAAGTTGCCTCACTGAGTGCTGATGTATCTCAGTCTAATGGAGGATTTCATTGCTCAAAGTCTCACAGTGTATTTAGTCACCACTCCTCAGTGGACTGGAGCAAAGGATCAGTGTCTCCTGGTTTAGACTGGAAAAGCTGACAGTCATCTGGAAACGCAGTTTATCTGAACTTTCCTTATTTTTATAGGGATTGGTTTGGGGACCTTTAAACCTCTGCTTTAAAGGTCACTGTCCCTGATTTTGATGTGGGCAAGGTGAGAAATCTGTGTGATTTACAAAGCTGGATTCTTTTATTTCCACATGGACTGGTAGAGAAATCTGTGTCCTGAACTTCAAAGGGCCAGTTGTCTCTTATTTTGATGTGGGCAGGTTGAGAAATACGCTTTGAAAAGCTAGCTCAGTCACTCTCCCTCTCCCTCTCTCTCTCTCCCTTTCTCTCTTTCTCTTTTTGTTTAATGTTTTCTCCTGGGAAAATATATTCAAGTGTCAGTGAGGGGGAAATGATGAGCACTGATTCTCAGCCTCTCAGCAGGATCATTCTGTAAGAGAAATATAAAAGTGAAATATTAAAAACCCTAGAATGTGAAATTCACCCATCTCCAATCTAGCCATTCTCTCTCACTTATACCATAGGAGAGTGGTGGGGGCAGCCTGTCTATCTGGACAGGAAAAAAAAGAACAGGGGGCAGAGGAGGAGGGAGAAGACGTGCTTTGAGCAAGAGGTTTAGTAGAGCATAGTAACATCTTTTCAAAGAAGTGGGTGTTGCTCTGTGACCCAGTCCAAGATGCCCCTCCTTTGATTCTGGTGCATGAACACTAAACAGCCCCCATTTTCACATGGTAGCTGAGATTGGCTGAACAATAACCTGGTCTCACAGTCGAAAGGACTGGAATCTTTCACACAATTAGCTGAGACACATTAATCAAACCAGCGTGAAATGGGAATGTGTCGCTGTCCACAGCAAGTTTAATTTGGATAGCAAGCAAGCACAGAGCAGACAGCTGGAGGAAGCATTTTCTTCTCTAAGTTGTAGAATGCCTGGCTGGGTAGTCTACAAGTTGAGAAGAGTAGTCTGTGAGATACAGAAATGCTCATGTGTGGGAGGAACTAATCACTAAGAAATTTTTTATGCCAGTCATCTGCAATTACAAAGCCTCAAACACACAAACATACAAACTCTGAGTGATGATGGTCAGGTATCCTGGTGCTATGTAGAGGAACAGCCTAACAGTGCAAGCATTAAGGCTATATTAGCAATGGAACTTGCCCAGACAACAGAGAATGTGAATGCCTAGAAGTGCTCTGAATAGTGGTTCCCTCAGCTCCGTTTTGTCTGAGTAGCAGTGCTGTCCTCTGCTGCTGTGGAGGGTGCCAGTGGCAGGGCTGGGAGGGAGAGGACAGACCCCTGGACAGCAGGCCGATAGTCCCAGTGAAGTCGAGTCATCATAAGAAGTTTTCAAGTCTGATTTGCTTTCAGACTTGATGGAACGTTTCCCTAATGGACTCCAGAGGGGCAGAACTGACCTGTGCTGTGATACTGGGATGCTGGTGCCTTTGTGTCTGGACCAGGCTGAAATGCAGGACTCAGAGGACATTGCTCTGTTGGAGTATCCCATGGAGCTGGTAAACACATGGAAGAGAGGTGCTATGTCAGTGTTTGGGGCAATAGGTGTGATAGCTGCAGAGGCAACATCCCTTTCCCCTCTGGGGAGCCCAAGGGGCTGCGAGCTGTTCCAGCCACCTTCAGGAACCAAGCACTTGGCTCACACCTGGATTACACAAACCAGTCTGGACAGAAGAAGGCTAGTTTAAAGTTGGACTATTTGCCCTACTCATGAACTAAATCAATTCACTATTTGATGGGACTGCTGGTAAGAAGACAAATTAGTCTCTTTGTTTAAAGCTAAATGCCATTTATATGCTTCTGGGCACTTGTCCTCTCTTCCCTTAAGCACAAATGCTCTTTCCCCGCCAGGACATGCTCAGCCCCAGTACAATCTGTAGAGTCTGCCTGAGAAAACCTTCTCTCCTGAGATTATTCCCAGACCATTTGTGCGAATCTGGGTGCCTGAGTTGGTTCAGATAAGCAAACAGACTTTGGAGCTCTTCCCCAAATCTGATGGTTTGAATTCTTTTAGCTAGTCCTATTGATGTTCACACTGAGCACAGGCAGCAAACAAACAAACAGGTTCCTGCCCGCGGCAAGGAACGAACACGGGCAAAACAAAGCACTGAGGTGTGATCCTATTCTCATTGAAGTTGATGGCAAAACTCCCACTGGATTCAGCAGCCTAGGCTCAGCCCCAGACTGAGATTGTTACTGGAAGAGTTCCTGGGCCAGGTGGGTTAGTAGGAATCTTTGAAATGAAAGCTGGAAACCTTTAGGTGTTTTCCTGTTGCTGCTGTGGGCTTGAGCACATCCTGCTGCAGTCTGGAAAGGATGCAGCATGGGCTGTGGGGTCTGTGAGTCAGGGAGCTGGAGGAAAAGCAGCTCCTCTGCCTCCTCTATGGGCAACTGGCAAGGGATGAAAGGAATTTTTGACTACCCTATGCCCCGGTGTCTTGCACAAGAAATTCTAGAACAGCCTCATGCCCATTCCCTACAGTTTGCCGAAGTCTCAACCTGACTCCAGGTGAATGGGAAGGATGGGTGAGTAACCTGTTTGTAGCCAGCCCTACAGCTTGTGATCTCACCTCTCTGCGGGAGAGACACCTGGGGTAGGGAATTATGTGCAGCCATAGGGCCTGCAAGCAGGTTGGAGAGCCATTCCCTGGAGAACATGAAGGGCTGGGAGAGCTCCTGCCCCACATCTCAGCACACTCACTGGCCGTCTCCCTGGCTGCCTGGGCTCACCAGCCCTACCCATAGTGACAAGGCTTTGCCCTGTGTTTGTTCATTTGTTCTGTTCCCTCATTTTGCTTCCCCTGAAAGAGGCAGTTGTAGCTCTGTTAACACTATTTTTGAAAGCTCTCATGCTGTGTGAGCTCAAATCCTTGCATTAATCTACTGCTGTGTTCATTTCACTGCGCTGAAAAGCAGCGAGTTTAAATCCCCTCTAAACACCATTGGTGACACCAGAAGGCCAGTGTTTTGATCCAGCCCCATTAATGGTTACAAGTTTGAATCTAGACAGCAGGGGTCAAGGGCAGGAAAGGATTAGGAATCACAGCCCATGACATTAAGCTAGCGCTTCTGCCAAACTGGGAATACTGGAGCGCCCAATGTACCGAGTTAGTTTTTGTTTTCTTTTTCTGACATTTGGATTCCAAAGAGCGGGGAACAGTGCACAGTTATCTATAGCATGATGAACTGAGAGTGAGCTTTTCTCCTTGATTTATTGCACAGGCTGAATGATGAACTTGCCTATGCCAGGTAATCTCACCTCACACGGCAGATGCAGGTTTCACACAAGGCCTTTTCAGATGCAGCAATGACTTTCAAATAAAGCCTAGTTTTTCACATATCTGCAGGCTTTGGTATGCTGAATGATGTTTAGAAGCTTTCCAGAGTCAACTTGTGCTCCCAGATTTTCAGTGTCTGTTGCGTTTCCAAGATGTCACCAGCAGATGGAGGCAACAAGCAGCAGGCCCTGGAGTGCGAACTTCCCATCACGTTAGGGAAAATAAGGCTGCAGTCCAAGGGCCTTTTTTTTTTTTTTTTTTTTTTTTTTTTTTTTGGTAATCTCACTTTCTATCCTTACACGTGGGATGGTTGAAAACTGAATTCTAAAACGATAAAATTTTTTTATTGTCATAACAAACCGCCCGTGGCTGTGATCTGCAAGGGAAGAGCAGCGCTGTAACTGATGTGCAATGTGTGCTAGCCAGGGTGGAGGGGAGCTTCCCATGTGTGTGCCTGCAGTTTCCAGCCTGCCACACAGACAGAGCTCTGCTCCTGTCCTGAAGCCACAGAGATTTCACTAATGAGAGAAATTTTCTCTGCGAGCCTGCAACCCCACTGCCTTCATCCAGCAGCCCTTGGCATCCTCTTTCTCTCTCTTCATCAATTAGGAAAGTTTAACTTTTGTCCTTTGGCTTGCTTGCCTCATTATCAGTTCATTAGCCACTTCCACCTGGGTTTTCAAACAGGAAGGTATTTCCTCATTAACACACTCTGCCTTGCATAAGGGTAGAAAATAACAAACCTAAGTGCTACCTTTCAGATCTACTCATATTGTTAAAAAAGCCAATCAGCCCTACACAATCCCATCATTTTATGTCTAGATCATCATTGTGCGATGATTAAATCAGTAGTTCATCCACTTTTTGGAATGATCTAAATATTCTTTATCTCTTACCTTTATGGAGTAGATGTTTACAGTGTTTTACAATTTTAGATTGATCTTAATCTTACAGTAGGGAAAATATTTACTGCTCCATTTTTACCCTGCTCAACACAATGAGCCTCGACATTCTCTAAGGATTTGTCTATATGGGGTCAGTCAGGAGATTAATCTGAACTGATTTAAAGTGCATTTGTTAACTGCATTAAATCCTTGAGCAGAGACACACTGTTTTCTTACCCATATCTTCCATTTATAATCAAAGCTCTGTATACTCAGTGGCAAATTTGGCAGTCCTCACTCAAGCTGAATTCTTCACTGAGAGATGTGTTTGGACAGGGACAGGAGCAGCTGGCTCACTGACTCTTACACTATCCCTTGCAGATAATTATTAATCTCCAGGTTACACAAAAGATAAATTTAAGTCAAGAGGCTTGCTCAAGACAGCAAAGACTATAATTCAGGTATTCCTCCTAGTTCCCAGTAAGCAAGCTGATATTTCTGTTTCTAATGTAAAGAAAATCCTGTTTCCTCTTTGGAATGTTGATCCTGGAAATTCACTCTGCAAAAACAAAGTGACATTTCACTAAGCTATTATTGAGACATTTTGCCCTGCTGTTACCAACTGAACATGCATTTTTAAAATTCTGTGTTAAACTCATTAAAGAATATTAATGTGAAAATATTTCAGTAGAGTTGAAATCTTGACATTTTTACTAAATATTTAATGAAATTGATATATTGTCATAGAATGTTTTCATATCAGAAATTAAATTTTTCTGATAGAAAGTTACAACATCTGAAAGTTTTTGGTCAGCTCTGTGAAGAGGCGAAAATTTCTCATTCATACAGAAAATTTTTTTTGCCTTTCCAAACAATTTTAAAAACTGTTTTTCTTCTCTCCTATCTGGAAACTTTACGTCTCTACTCAATATGCGTAATTTATTTCTACACTTTTATTACCATCAAGAGGGCAAAAAGAAGGAAAGATGATCCAGTGAAAATGTTAGTAGTGATGCAAGAGGAATGTCCTGCCCATCTTGGTGACTTATTTGGGAAGGGAGTATTCAAGATGCTGATACATAACTTCTGTATATTAGTGATATTCCAGTGCTCTGGCACATAAACAGCCATGAATCCCATCCCAAGGTATACTCCTATTTACTGCTCTAGAGATCACCTTAGTACTTGGGTGTAGAACAATTAAATTCTGAACTGTTACTTACCCTGTGATAGGTTTAGCAGCCTGCTTGCCTGGTTTAATGGTACAAGATTGCTGCTGGAAAGGTCAAGGGCTGGAAGTTCAGTCATTTGCACTTTTTCAAGTTGGAACTCTGGAAATGGCTGTGCAGGCACGGGCAGAGGGGACTCCCGCTTTGACTGCAGCAGGCAGCTCCTGTCCCTGAATGAAGTGCCTGGTGCTTCCAGGCAGGCAGGGAGGGCAGATGCTCTTGGAGGGTGCAGCACTAACCCCAGCCCAGCTCGGAGCCTGCTGGCAGCAGCCCAGGGGTGCTTGCCTCCAGGTGGTCTCACTGCTGTGGGGAATGCTTGTCCAGGCTGAGCTGGAAGAGAGGTGGACACCGCCCTTCCTGCTCTCCTTCCCATGACTAGAGTGCCACTGTTCATTCCCTGCTCAGGAAAATGTAGGTGGGTAGAAACTGCAGCCTTTCTGATGCAAGAAAATCTCTCTGTTGATCAGCTCTACAGGGAAATTTTCCAGGCTTAAGCCATTCATTCATATCTTAGCCTGAGAAAATGAATGCTTTACAATAAAATATTTGAGGAATGTATTCCTCTGTGTTTACCACAATGTTTAGAAATAGATCTGTTGAAAAATATCAACAAGAACACAGACTTCACAAAACTGCAAACCCTGCTAAGTTCCAGTCTGATAGAGACCACAATAATCAGTGAGTACAAAGCCTCCATGAGCATGGTTAACTGGACAAACAACAAACTTAGTGAGAGCTGTGGGCAAGCAGAGAGTGGGATCAAAGTGCCTTGTCTCTGTCCCCAGTCTTACTGCTGCATCCATGTAGAAAAGCCCCAGGTACCCATCGGGGCAGTATGAGAAGCTCAGCAGCCCCTTGGAAAGCCAAGACAATTGCTGGGGATTCAGGCCTGCAAACTTCTTTTTGCTTCCTTTGTGTGAAGGCTTTAGGGACTGCTACTGCTTTTATTGATGTCAAAGCTAAGGCTTGCACAGTAACAGGAGGAGGTCCAAGGCCTACACTCACAGATATATGAAAGGAAAGGGTTACAGAACTCAAACAGCTTTATTAAGATCAATGCAGGCACTCAAATCCTATAGGAATAATGTATATTTATAAATAATAAGATGATAGATTCTATAGGGCCCTTTGAAAATCCAAGCACATTTTTTTTGTAGGGGCTCAAAGAATGGGTTTTGGCTTGATTTTCATTTTATCTTGTGATTGCTTATTACACTTTCTAGAACTGGTTGCTTCCAGGAGACCTCAGAGACTCCGAGTCATCTGTGACAGGTAAGCTACCTATAACAGCAATGTCAAAATCGCCTCTGGGTTTATTTGTTTCTTTATGCAATCATTTAACTTGAAATGAGCTCTTTTGGCAAGCTCAGGAAGAGCAGGGTGGCTCTGTAGTAACAAGCAGATCTAACATCAGTTAAGCAACCGATTTTGAGAGATCGTAGCGAAGGTAGACACATAGTGGGTTTATTATTCTCAGAGGAGTAGTGATTATTCTGAGATAAGCAGTGATTCAATGACTTTGTGTGCAGCTTTTTGTGGAGCACAGTTCGATTGAGAAGGTCATACTTTCCCAGGCCCTCTTGCCCAGACTGAGGACAGACTTTGCACAGTCCCAATTTTCATTTTTGAAAACAGACTGTAGGAATGTTGCTCAACAGCGGTAAGGGAGACATGCTAGGACAGCATTTTCATGAGACAATGAAATAATCTTATGATTAGTTAGGAGGGGAAAAATCACATTCTTAGTGGCCAAATCTATGCCATGAAGGCCATGGTTACACACACAGCTTGACCAGACACACCAGGACTGCTGAATCACTCCCTAGCGTGCTAAGGGAAGGCAGTATTTTTTCAGGCACATTTGCACACACACACACACACACAAATACAGAATGTATATATGTATCAGTGAAAGAAATTTATAATCAAAGTCCCCTAACCTAGCTGAGGGAGTCATTCAAATCAAATCCCCCTAAACTGGTTCTGAGGCACACAGCAGGTTTTACAGATATGTAGGAAAAGACAAAACAGGATTTGTCCTGAAGATTGTGTACATGAAGATGTCAATAATCAAATAACCTTCGAGGATATAACCACATTTTTCATTGCTGTTTATTACCTGTTCAGCCGATTGCTTGGGATCCAGCCCTGCTAGGAGGGAAGTGTGCTGCCCTTCAGAGCAGGATTTCCTAGATGCTGTTCTGTATGGCTGAACAAACAGGCTAAAGTTTTCAGCAAAGCACAGGTTACTGAAATGCCAGCCATTGTCACGCACAGCTTGAGAAACACAGAAAGCTCAATATGTCCCAAACCCTTATAATGCAGGTCCTGGAACAGAACAAATCCTCTCTCAGACTGAACAAAGAAATAAGTATATTCCTCACAGCCGTGCTATACTGCACTTCTGCTTTTTGGCCATAATGCTTTGACAGAGCCCATTTCAGGTCATAGCCAGGGGCTGGCCCAGCACCTCTGTGACAGAGCTCTGGCTGCACATGGGCCAACTCCAGCTCTGCCTTAAAGCCCTGGTGCTGCCACGGCCAAATAACTGCCCTGGAACGCTCAGCCTGGGAGAAGGAGAGAGCTGCTTCATCCAGACCACTCAGCCATGACTCTCCATGGACTATTAAGATATCAAAGGGGAGCTCTCCACAGAGCTTGGCCACCACCAGGAAGCCTGAGCCGTGGTGGGAAGCACTGAATTGTGTTGCTGCCCAGAGTGGGAGCCTGCAGCAGCAGGGACTCAGGGGGCAGAAGGTCTCCAGTAAGACCCTGCCATGGCAGGGGGAGCCTGTCATGCAGCTCTAGCAGGAGGCCTCAGACTGGATGCTTTGGCTCCCAGTCCCATCCCTGGTCCCCGGGGAAGCAGGGGCTTGAACTGTTTTGCTGGAGGTGAAAATTCAGCAATTATCTACCACAGTGAGGTCAGATACCTCCTACAAATTTGTTTCTCAGAGTCTTTTACTCTCCTTCTGTCCCGATGTTTTTCTCTCTTCTTTTATATTTTACGTTTTATCCCCTCAAAACAAAAATGTCAGCATGTCGAATGTCCTGTATAGGGAGGGGGAGTGCAGGACCAAGGGGATCCCAGCCCCTGATGTCACTTGGAGGGGAGGCACCACTGGGGGCCAAGGGAGTAAGCACAACAGGCCATGCTCTGAAGCTGAAATGTGATCAGAACAAACAAACAAAGTAAAAGCTGTAAAACTAAATGACTATTTTTATTTGTTTCCTTGTTGGTTTGTTTTTGCTCTTCCACTTCCTTGTCCCCAGCTGTGTGCTCCTCTAGAGAGCAGCCACTTGGCACTGGTATTTGCTGGGCATGGAGCATACGTGTTTTACATTTATTTTAAGTATTCATCCTGAGAAACAGACTCTTCTCTGTGAATCCCCAACACATTTTACAACCAGCTGCACTATGGGTACTGGGGTAGAAGACGAGGAAATGGTATTTTCTTCAGGTTTGTTAGGTTTGACCTCTATTCTTCTCAGTGGGCCAGTCCCGGTATTTTCTACATTTGGATTGTCACTGTAAACTGGTACCACCAAACTCTGATATTAGTTACAACATGTTAAATGTAGTCTCCTCAGCATCATTTCCCCTTTCACTTACAACTTTCTTTTTAAAAAACAGAAATTTGTTTTCAAAATTTGTGTGTAAACATGAGTTTGAGCTGAAATCCTGGATGCATATACCCCAACACAGTCAAAGTCAGATGAAATAGCAAATGTCTTGAAATGCTATACAGGTGGGGTGGGTTTATCCAGCTCCCCTGTGTCCCTCCACTACCTTTGCCTCAAGTTGAGAAGGGCTGGGTCATGTTCCATTTCCAGCTTTCTGGCTCGTCCTCATCTCCTGTGCAATTTTTCCTTCTGTTTTCCTAGGATGAGCAGGGTGCCAGCAGCAGAGAATTTGGCCTCCAGGATGCTCACAGCCTTCCCTCGAGGCCGAATCTCTGCACAACAGGCGCTTCTTCATGGCTTCTTCAGCCCTCTGCCTCCTCAGCTCTATCAGGTTCCTGCTGGTAAGCTAACTCTCAATTTCATCTCACCAAGAAAGAGCTGCTGCACATGCCATCTACTTTGAGTTTCCTCTCTGTTTTGAAAGTCTCTGCCATTCACCCAGATGTCTCTCTTTTCTGCCTGCACTCCCTCCCCACTCCTATATGCTGCAAAGTTTACATTCCGTGGCAAATTTGACAACTTCTTTTTCTGTTTTCTTCTACTTGACCACTGTGTTAATACTAGAAGAGGACCTTGATGGGCCGCTGCCACGGTCCATGTGCAAAGCAGAGCTGTGTGTGCTTTGACAGGTCATCTCTCCCCCATCCTGTAACCCCAAAGGTGTGGACATTTCCCCGGTTCACACTGTGTGCTCAGTGTAACTCACCCTCTGCTCCCTCCTGATGTCCCAAATTCCCATCTGCTCAGCGTGGTGTGCTAGCCCCAATTCCCTTGGACTGCTCCTCCTGCTCCCTTTTGATGTTCAGACAGCTGTTGCTTGTACCCTGTCACACCAGCTCTCCCTCAGTTTTACCTGCTTTATTTTTTTCTTCCCTTGCTCCCTTCTCTTAGGCACACAGCTGCACACACAGTTGTGCCTCTCCTGGCCTGAGCTGACAATAAACACAGGGTCTCTCAAGCTGCAGTTCTGCTCCTCAGTAGGAAAAGCTCCCTCCTATTGGGCTGCAGGCCAAAGGGACCTTGCATTCCCTGTTGCCTCCTGGGCACCCTGTTACTAGTTAGTTTGGTGGTGTTTTTTAAGATAGGGGCAATTAAGAAAAAGCCTTCATGGACTGTGTTGTCAAGCTCTTGGAAAACCAAATTTCTGGCTCCTGCAACACATCCCAAGTGGAGGAGCAGCCAGCTAGCATCTCTCTCAATCCCCCAAACTGGTGCCCTTCAGAAGGTGCTCTGTGTGTGTATGTGCTTGAGTGAGAGACATCTGCATTCCTTTTCTGTTCACCCAGCCACAGAGCACAAATCTACTTTGACACTTTTAGAAAAATGAAAAGATGGAATCTCGCAGGAGCCTGCCTGTGCCGGGGGGGGAGGAGGGGAGCACGCACAGCAGGAGGGAAGTTGACTTTTCTTTATACATATAGGGTTTTTTCCATGCAGAGTTTAAATTATGCCTGATAAAAGGAGTTTCGTGGATGTTTCAGTTCTTTCAAACCCTCCTGGCTTCCTCCCAATTAAATGAGGTTTGTCAAAGCCACAGGGCTCTGCTGCTGCCAGAGAGGCGGACAAGCACTTCCCGCAGTGACATCTCCAATCCCCAAGGGAGAAGATGAAAGTGTCAGTGCTGAGAGAGAGAGGGAGAGAGGGAGAGAGAGAGAGAGTGGAAAAAAACAGGTACAGAGACAGACAGTGTGAGAGAAAGGGAGAGAGTGAGGAGAAATAGCAGGAATGAGAAAACAGACTGGCATAGTGTGTCAATGTCTCCGATACGCTGCCAGCTCGGGGACAGATTCATTTCACCCGGGTTTAGGCACTGTCCCATATTTATCATCCCCCATACTGCAGCAAGAAGTACCTTGTGGACAGGAAATTGCATGGTGTTATCATAGCAACCAATGTGTTGAGAACAGAATCAAAGTGCACAGGGCTGAAACAAGTATAGTATGATCATGCAAGACCATATTCATGAGTGACTCATTAAGCCTGCAAAATTTAGACAATTCTGAATAATTCCCCATGTAGCCATTCCTACTGCCATAATTGTTTAAGACATTTGCTCTCTTGTGTCACTTTGGCATAACACTGTTTTGGAATTTAACTTTATCATTTTAAAATTCTTGTTGCTATGATAACAGTGCAGGTTTTAAATGTATTCTGTTCCCACTTTGTTCTGGAGGATGCTGGCTATTAATTACCATCCTCTGAAGGGGAAAGTTAAAGCAGAAGGGCAAAGAATGATTTGGAGATGAAAGGTGAAAGAAGAGGGGGTTGATCCCAAGGTGTGTGAGAGAGTAAGAGGGAAACAACATTTGAAAAAATAAAAGGTTCTCGTAAGAAATTATTCTCTGTTTTTATGAAACAATTGTATCCATAACTGTCCCTTTTGTAAGTTGTTATGACAAGCCGGAAGCTTGAAAAACAGAGAATGTTTTTCAAAGGTCAGTTCCTGGGACAAAATAATTGGAGAAATCGCTGTTTCGAAGTTAAGTACTCCTCCAAATGCATGCTTCTGATTACTAGGGGGAATGTTAATGATTAGAGACTGGCTGCTGCCCCTGGGAAGGGGGACAGGGAGCACAGAGCTCTTTATTTCCTGGAGGCCAGCTCCTAGAGAGTGGAACAGGTTGCTGTTGCTATGCTCACCTGAGTGTAAAGGGCTAGAAAAAAGAGTTAGCCCTTGCTCTAAGGGAAGAAGAAGACTCTCTGTCCTCTGAGTGGGGCTGGCCCACAGAGGGGCCTCTGCTCCCTCCTGTGCCTCTGGCTCTAGGAGGGGATTACTGAGGCCTGGGTTCAAACCTCACTCATCCTTATCATCTTAATCCTACATGTGCCACCAGCAGCTCTGGATATGAAATCAGAGAGAGGTGCAAGGGTTTCTTCAGCTTCCCTTCAGTGTGACTAGTAGCCTAAGGGGTGGCAGTGATGACCTTTTGTAAAACCGGAGCATTTGCTGTCCTTTTTCTGGCCAGAGCCAATCCTGAGACAATTATCTTTGTGCAGTGCAGCCCTGCACTGCAGCAGCTCAGATAAAACTTCAGTCTAACCCTTTGCCACCTGCTAAAGCAGAATGTTTTCTGTCCAATTAATCCCTCCTGGAAGAAAGATGAGATCCTTGAATTAAGAAAGCATGAGCTGTGCTCTCAACTCAGTGTCAGTCCTGAAGTGCAAAGGGTCTTCTGAGGAGGGATCTCACTCTGTTGTCAGACAGGTCGGACACAATTGCAGCTTATTATTCTTAGTTATAGATTTGGTTTATTTTCCCTCTCTTTTGCCCTCGGATGCTTTAGAGCAGGCTTGCAAGCAGGGATGGTAAGCAGTGGGATTTGGGGTTATCAACAGTGCACTCCCAAGAAAACACACTGAAGGAAGAGCTCTAGCCAAACCACACAGGCACAGGGGCCAGGGAGGCCTGAGCTGGCAGCTCACACCCTTTCCCCACTGGACCAATGTCCAGCTTCGGTAGGGACTTTTCTCTCAGTGTAGGAGATGTTCAACCCTGGATGTACCCTCAGCACAGCAGTTAGTAAATTCCAGTACACGCTCCATGAGGATTGTGTGTTGCATGGATGTGATCCTGGCTTTGACTAAGAGGTACTTGCTCTTTTGGGGTACAATTGGTCTCTAATTGTTACCTCCTCCAGCAACACAAAAACCAGTGCACCAGGTGATGAAGACAGTGTACCAATTCTCCTGAAACAGCCCACTATTCAGCCTTTTAGAGACACGGAGGAGGAGGGAGGCTTGATGTGGACAGTCATTTTAGTGTCTGTTGCATCCAAACTAAGACAAAGCAAGTAAGCAAGTGTGAGCAATGAGGAGGTTAAGGCTGCAAGCCATTGCCTACCAGAAATCTCATTACTGCTGGGATTAGCCAGCACTGGTAAACGTTATGGCAGGGCACATATAAAGAAGAGCTGGCTTTCATGACCCCTTGTTTGGGTTGGCTGGTTTCCCTGGGTTCTCCTACATAGCTAAAAGGTTTATACAGTTACTTTTTTTTTTTTACCACTCTGCTTTGTGACCTATGTACACAGCAAAGAGATATCCTTTACTGCAAGTCAGATACAGACACCTAGAAAGTTCCTACCAGGTGTATGAACCTGGTTTATAATGTGTCTTAATACAGGAATAAAACAAAGCTGGTGATGAGCAGGAAATCAGCTGCCCCTTCTAAGCCAGAAGCATTCTCATCTGTGAGGTGATAAAGCAAATCTTCCCTTAATTCAGGGAAACCACCCCTCACTTCACCTGGTATGGTCTTCCACAGTGGTGGAAGATCTGCTTGCCTTCATGCTGACAAGACATTCAAGTTTTGTATTCTGTCATTAAGCCACCACCCTAGGAAAGAGCTGTTGCAACATCACAGGAGACCCTTGCCAAGTGCACAGGACTCTGGACATGTTGCCCTGTTTAAACTCTTCCCCCCATGCTGTCCCAGAGCAGTCATTGTGCTGGGCACTGTTTAGGAGCACAGGGCAAAAGGGAAGATGGGAAAGGAAGGAAAATTTCCTTTGCTCAGTCCCCAGCTCCTGCTCTTGCAAAAGCAAGTGGTGCAAAGTTTGGCCCACATGACTTGTGGAAACAAAGTCCTACAGACATGGATCAAATGCTCTGACTCCCATTGATCTCAGGCCAGAGAATCTCTATAAAGGTCTTATTGTTCAGGGAGACAAACCACTCTTGGGGGGAGTGCTGTTAATACCGTTCGTGGAGGCAGACACTATTGCATCAGAGGTTAGCAGATGTTTTCCTGTATTTTGTCTAATTGCAAGTTATAGCTGAGGTTTCTTTAACTTCCATTTTCCCTTTAACACTCTTGAATGCAAATCTGAAAAGATTTAGTTGTCTTGTTTGCTCTGAAAGACATCCAGACTGGAAGTCTCACATAATCATTTCCCATCCTCAGGTGCACTTCTGACTTCACCCAGTTATCAGCAGAAAAGAGTAAATGGGGAGGCAGTGATCAGGTTTCTAAGGCACAAAAGTTAAAGCTAAGTTTGAGATTGTGACAGCAAGCAACCATGAGCATAGGAACTCAATTAGCCTGAAAGACAACTATCTCATTATCTTCCCTAAAATGATATAAATACATAAGAATATAAAAATTTAAAATAAACTCTCTATTGACTGTCTAGATGACTGAATTTCACTGCTCAATTTCTTTAAACACCCACTTTGGTATTTATTTATTCTAAGCGTGAAGCAGCTACGATAATTAGACTGTCAGATTTGGTAAGTTAATGAGGAGTCACTGGAGTGGAAGGTTTTGCATTTGTGAGATTGCTGAAGGAGAGAAGCTCCGTGCCTTCGCTCTATCTCTTTTTTCTTTTTCTTTTTTTCCCCTCTGCTGGGTGGGAAGGAGAGAGCTTGGCAGTGCACGGATCCATTTGAATCCTTTTGATTAGCGGGTTGCATTCCTACCACTGTTCTACCAAATAGTATTTTGCTGGAAAGAAAAAGAAAAAGAAAAAGAAAAAGAAAAAGAAAAAGAAAAAGAAAAAGAAAAAGAAAAAGAAAAAGAAAAAGAAAAAGAAAAAGAAAAAGAAAAAGAAAAAGAAAAAGAAAAAGAAAAAGAAAAAACTGCAGATGAGATTTCTAGAGAAGAGTGTCTAGATTAAAGAAATAATTTTTCAAAAACCATCAGAAGGAATGCAGCTGTGAGAAATAAGATCCTGAATTAGTTTATATTGTGGCTAATGTCACAGCAGAGCATTAAGAAAGAAGGATCCTTTTGCAGCTTTCTGTTTAACCTGATTTTTCCACAGGACAATCAGTGCTCACCATTCCAGGGGTGAGACTGCAGCCTGAAATCTGTGACCTGTTTGCTTCTTACCGAAAAGGCCATGTCTCAGGAGGTTCCAGCAAGTTTTGGTAGAAACCACGGATGATTGAATAATTCTTGGGTAAGCTGCAGTTGCCACTGTCAAAGCTGCTGCCATCACCCTTAGCACATTAATTCCTTCGTGTATTGAAGGTGGGAAAATAGATCTGATACTCAGGGCTGGATGACCACATTCCAGGATGAGAACAAAGTGGGAAATGTCACACTTAGAGAGAAGAGATCAGCAAGCCAGTGGCCCCCAATGAACAATGTTCAGTGGTATCATGGGAGGTTTGCATTTGTTTTGTCATATTGCCAAGTCTCAGACCAGTGCCCTTTCCTCCAATGCATCCCCAGTCAAAGTATTGCTTCATTTCCCCATTGCTTAAACTGACCAAATTGCTTTGTTCTCCTTTGTCCTTGCCTACTGAGTTCACATTTCATAGCTTACTTGTTTTGATTTCACAAACATTGGAACCTGAGCAGAGCTAGGCAAAATCTCCTTATTTTGTAATATCCTTGGCTTTAATTAATCACTACTTTATTGTCATGCTTCCAAATGATGCTTCAGCATCACTATTTTTCATCTTTTTGTTACAGAAGACCAAAAGCTCACTTAAAATCACTGTTAGTGAAAGAAATGACCAGAAAATATCCTTCTATTATATCCTGTCTCTTTGTTTACTTTGTGCATTTGTTAGCAGCATGTGTTCTGTCAGTGTCACCGCTGGGTCTGTGCTTGCAGGGCAGACCAGGAAACTGATTCTGAGGCCAAATTAGTTTGACTGTCTTATTGTCTGCCAAGCTAAGAGGCAACCTTAGGATAGCAGGACACACCTCAGCTACCCATCTGTGCTTTCAAATGCTTGTAGATGGCAGGTGCCTGCTATAGGATCAGGTCGCACAACCCAGTGCCTGGTCTCACAGCCTCTCTAGCCCTTCTGCCCTCATCATGTAGACAACAGCAGGCACAGAGGCCAGCCTGCAATCCTTTTAAGAAAGACCTGACATTGCCAGTGTTGTGGCCAAATTGGGTTTTGGAAGCAGCCCGAATGCCTTCCCTGCTCACCTGCTCAGCTGAATGCAGACAGGATGGCTGTTCTCTCTCTGTAATCACAGAGGAACTAATCCTGCCAGAAAAGCTGGCTGTCAGTTCCACTAAGGCTTCTGGGACAACTCATTTGAGGAGGGCACTCACGCATCAGTGTTCAGTGAACTTGGGTTTGGCCCATTTTAAATGGTTTAGAGAGTATTTCACAAATATATCATTTGAAATAGTCAAAATTTGCAACTAGTAGGAGAAACGCTTAAACACTTGTTAATATATTAACCTGGCCTCAAAAGGATTGTGTCCCTTTTTTTAGCTGCTTACAAACCATACTAAATAAGGTTAAATGTCAACTCAAATGTTCTTCTGCAGTTCATTGCAGGAAAACATTCTATACATGATGGTGTTCATATTATTAGTTCTCTTTTTTAAAAAGGCATCTGGATTCAGACACGCAAGCAAGGTTATAAATGAAACAGTAATTTTTTTGTCATTTTAATAGGCTACCAATGGAAAGCAGGGGGTTCTGTATGCTTTTTCAAATCTAATGAGAGGTAGATAGGCATCTAAAGCACAACAGCCTCACGCTGGCACATGAGAGAATGGAATTTCCTGGGAACATAATGAAACTGGCCAGCCTTCCTTCATTTGCCAACCTGAGTTAAGTTCCAAAAATAGACAAAACCAAAAAACTAAACATGCCAGGCTCTATCTTGAATCCATGGGCCCCGAGCAAAACAGCAAGGGACAAAACATCATCACAGACTCCTCCTTGTTCTCCTTCTGGTTTCAGGGAAAGATGAGATACTGTCAGTCATCTATCCCAGGGTGAGACACACTCCATGCCAACACTCCACCCATTTTCTGCCCTATTCCACCCACCACTTTCCCTTTACCTGCTGAGGAGGAACATATGGGTCATTGGAATCTGTTACTGTTCTCATTCTGCCTCTCAAAATAAATATTCAGATAACTAATGCTGTATCTCCTACATGTATGTGATATTGTACCAGCTAAGGGTAGTTGAACCTACAGGAGGAGAAGAGCCTGTTTTAAACCATCTTTTAACAAGCAGAGTGACTGGAGGCACTAGCCCTGCAGAATATTTATAATTGGGATTTATTTTTCTTTTTGATTCAGGACTTAGGCCATGGATTTTTACCCTAGTAGAATTCCTCTGCCACTGGGGCACATTTTCTGCCCTTACACCAAGGACCTTTGAAATAACTCCTTATGTTGACAAAACGAGGAAAAGCCTTTGCAATTATAAAACAAGGACACAGTTTGAGGGGTGGGGGTGTGTGTTTTTAAAAGTCACCTTTCAGGAGAAGAGAATGAAATTGTCCAGATGTCCTGCCTTTTGTTTTTCATAAAGCAATGTCAGAAGGATTGACTTGGCAACGAAGATGTAACAGCACAGTCTGGACACTGGAGTCACAGAATATACTCAGCCATGTGTCACTTAATAGAGAGTTCCCTGGACCAGAAGATCGATGTACAAACAGGACAGATGGGGACTGACAATTGAAAGAATGCAGAGGCTCATCCAAGGCTTACAGAGACCTGTCATTCCTGGGGTATGCCTACAATCTCCTTCAACAAAAGAGCTCCTGAGGGAAGGAGGGGATTAGTCAAAAGTTGAGTGAAGTCTCCAGGGAAGATGGTTTCTTGGATAGAGTTGTCAACAAAAGGAATTGTTTAAGACTATTTGTTATAATTTCCTAGAGGGAGCTTCTGCCATTACTAACAGGATTACCAGCATACTGGTTCCACACCAGCAGAGCATTAGACATGTGCATTGCAGACTGGTTGCTTAGAGCTGAATTCGGGGGTCTTATACAGCATCCCAAATGTGTGCAGGTGTTGGTGAGCAGAGGGGAGATGGCAGAGAATTAAGATGCAGCCAAATTCGGTCCATTTTTGGTCCAGCTGTTGCAGAGAGTCCTGGCTCATTAATGAGTTTCCACAGTGTTTTAATCTCCTTGATCTCAAGGCTGCTGACAGACTATGAGAAGGAAAGCTAATCTGAGGTGAGTGCTGATGGGGATACATGGGGAAATCAGAGACCTCTTTCCCAACTGCTGTTACTGTGAAATTTCTCATAGAATTCTTCCTGGAAGAATTGGGAAAGCAAGTAATTTACTGTGTTCAAGTACTAGTCTGCTTGGTTTCAGTCATCCTGGATACTTTTTCTTAGCTCTGGGACATAGAAACCAGCAGCCTTGGTGCAACCTTACAGCACATCTGGAAAGAAAAGACAAAGATAAACCACTGAGGTGCAGACATACAAATCTTCTTTTTATTTATCCAAGTAGCATCACTGGCATGACTGGGAGAACATCCCTGAGCAAGAATTATGCAGAGCATTGAGACACTGGAACAAAACCAGTCAAGGAGTTATGGGTGGCAGCCATAAAACAGCTGAAAGTTGAGCATTTAGTGTAAGAGAGCTGCATCTCCAGCCCCACTGCAGTCCATCATTTACCAAACACACACTGCAGATCTGGGCAGGAAGCAGCACAACTGTTTATGTTCCCCTTTGCCCTTGCTACAGACATAATTTCAGGAATGCATAGATTAGCTGCATTAAAGGGGACATAGACTATCTGCAGGCACTGCTCAGTTAAGAGGATAAGATTTTCCTTAGGTTATGTTCCTTAAAATTCTCTCTCGATGAAAAGGCAAGCTATGTCCCAAAAGTCTTTCCACCTCTAGATTTCATGGACTTGGATCTCCCAAAGATCAGCCCCTCTCAGTGACCTGACCTCCCTTTGCAATACTGAGCAGAGCAGCTGTGCATGATGGCCAAGTTGGGATAGGGGTTGTTTTGCATTCCTTTTGCATTATGGAGCTGTCTGGACTAAGAGCAGTGAAGAACCAGGATCTCCAGGGCCTGCAGTGGGATGGTTGTGGCTGAAGGTCGGCTCCTGGTTGAGAGCAAGCAGATGCTCAAGATACATTAAATGAAAGAATTTGTTATGCATGGGCAGTGAGGGATCTGATGATGAGAACTGAGTCACTTTTCCTTATGGTCTATCCAGAGCATCAATTGTAAATCTCTTCTGCCCTGGAGCAGTGGGACAGAATGGCTTTGCTGTTTTACATAGCTGCCACCCCATAATGGCCATGCCATTGCTAAATTTAGCCACATGCTACATTGCCAAAGAGTCAAATGATACCTTTTAATTGTGTATGTAGAGGGGCAGAAAGCCAGGAAGATCATGCATATGCTGCAAGCCAGCAGTCTTCTGTTCATGAACTCAACGTTGTAGGCCTGATGCCTAAAACACGCCAGACCAGAGAGATACTGACTCTGAACCACCCCTCTCCTCCACTCAATTTACATCAGGACTACTGATCCCAGCAGATTTTCCATCCCCTGGCCTGCACAATCTCTGAGGCAACAGCTTTTGGGGAAAATGGATATAGTGTTTTTAGAGTCAGAAAGAGTAGGTAACAAGAAACATGTCTGAATTCATGGACCAAGTTAGTGCCACCCAAAAAGGCACTTCTGCTTCCCCCATGTCTCTCCCTGCTTCAAGCTTTACAGTCTTTCTCTTTTTCTCTCTGGCTTTGTAAGGCCTTGAAGAACTGATTAAATTCACTAAACAGATGGAAGACTCTGAACTCTTTTGCTGAGTTCGTTTTTCATTGTTTTAGTGGGCTGAATCAGATTACGCAGAGAGAAAAGTACCAGACTTCATTCATGGATGAGTGTGGAGTAGGAAAGGAGGAGGTGGAAAAGTCCATAAAGTTCATATTCTCTAATCTCCAGCCTGCTCACATCTAGTTCCTGTGGGGTGATCATCCCCTGTCACATTTGAATGTCTGATGTTGTTTTGAGATAATAACTGAATGGGTTCTGGCAAGTAAGTGCTCAATACTGCTGTCATTTATGTGGGCCCATCTCAAATCCAAATGTTGAACACCTCACAAAAAGTCCCACACATTGGCAGAGAGGTGCAGGACTGGCCTTTCTTCCCCTAGAAAATACTTTCTTTTGGCAGGGGCAGGATGCTTTCGTAAAGCAAGTGAGAGTTTATAAAGTGTATGTAAATGGAGATCATTGTGCTTAAGGGTCATCAAACTGTTTCTTCTCACCACCTAATAAAAAACCAAAAACAAATCTGAGGTTTTTGAGAAATCCTTTAACATCCTCCTTTATGTAAAAAGAATTTAACATCAGACTTAAATATTTGCTTTAAAAACATCTGGAAGTAAATTAAATAACTTCTTTCCCAGGCCAGGATTCTGTTTTGTTTCAGCCTGGAGCAAGTTTGTGGGCCAAATTATATATGCCCAAGAAAAGATCCAAGGGCTTTAAAACTAGCAAACCTCTGTCTGTAACGGTGCAAGTGGGCAATGCTCTTTAAAGTGTGTGTGGGGGGAGGGAAATGGCAGGAAAATCCCCCTCACAAGCCAGAACTGCATTTGGGGAGCCCAGATGAAAGCCCTGATGCGGGTCATGTGACAGGTGTCACTTCAGTAATGATATTGGGGCAGAGATAAAAGTCCTCGCCGGCTGGTCATGTGACATCGCTTCATTACTGGCACAGCAGGTGGTCGGAGAGACTCAATGCCTTTATTTTTTATTATTTTTTAATTTTTTTTTTTATTCTGTGATAATGAGAAAATGTTTAAACTTCCATCCTTGTGTTTAAACACTTCTTCCTGCTGACAGCAGCAGGAGATCCCTTGATCAGCTGTCAGATGGGAAAGTGCAATTTTTCTGGAAAGTAAACAGCGTGTTTGCCAGTTGGAAATCATTTTCTGTTTGTTGGGACTGCTAGTGGTGGTGTGATGGAGCCATGTCACAGCATCTGACAACTCGGGAGTGGGGAATAGAAAACAGGCTGAGAAATGGGGTTTAGACTCTGCCTCTGATAACAGCAGCTTGAGATTTTTGACACTTCGTTATTGTTATTGTGTGGAAAAAAACCACAACTTACGGGTTGCTATGAAACTTTTAAAGCAGCAGCTCTGTGCCAGTATGAATGTGTGGGACCTTCCAAAAGCAGCTCCTGCATTTTAACAGAAACTTTCCTAGGGGAAAAGCAAAAAGGACACAAAGGAACTGAGTGGGTGTGGAGATGTGTGGGGATGAAGGTGGTCAGATCTCATTCCTGGCTTGTAAGAATAAATTTTTTAAAAGTCTTCTTATTAGAACACTGTACATGGTTCTGATGTCATGTAGGATTGGGTAACCCACTGGGAATTTCAAGTAAGAAGAGGAAGGCAAATGTGGTCACAGGGTCATGCAAAAGAGCTCAACCCCACCCTGAGCCTAGCTGAAATCAGAGGTGTTATGGTCTCCTTCGGAAGTACCCTGGAGCCCAAATAAGTTAACTTTAAATGCTAATCACATTTTTTAAAAAATTCTTGTTAGGCAAATACCTTCTCAAAATCAATTCCTGTTGAGAAAAAAAGGAGATACAGATATTATACACGTAATTCTAATTAAAATTAGGGTTTGAATGTGCCTATGCAGAGCCATACACAACATTTTTCCTAGGCAGACACAGACAATATCTTATGTGTGCAATCAACAAATCAACCTGATTTCAACACCGGCAAAGTTAATTACTCAGAGCACGGCTCGAATCACGTAAAAAACATTCGCAACAATTACGTTCCATGAAATCCTTGGTAGCCTCGCAGCAAATGCTTTCCTCTGCTGGCTGCACTGCATTCTGCCTCTTCCTAAAGATCCCAAATAAAGGCTTCCTGCCTGTTACAGCCGCCGGTAGCTCACCCGCATCCCAAAAGCCCTGGAGCGGTGCGGTGGCTTCACCGCTGAGCACGGTGGGGCTGGGGGCGGCTGCAATCAGGGGCTGGGCCCGGCCAGCAGCAAAAACCAGCCCGAGCGAAAAGATCAGATCAGAATCTGACCCGTTGTTAGCAGTCATTAAAAAACATTGCACTTTTAATAGGAGCTTATTCAATTAGCAGACTAACAGGCTCCATCAGATAAGCTGGGGATTTCCCTGGGAATCTGAGTCACATACGCTGAAGCTGGCTCTGCACCGTATGGTTAACCCTCTCCATGCAGAACCGGCACGAAGTGGCCAAATCCCAGGACAGGGCTTATTTTGGGGTTTTGAAGGGAGAAGAAGGAGCCCTCCACTGCGCCTCGAAGCCCCCGGAGGTGCCGGTGCCGAGTGAGTCACAGATGCTGGAAGGACCCAGGAGGATCATGGCACCAAACTCGCTGCTGCAGACAGGAGACTCGCCTGATCTCCGATAAACACGCTGACATTTGGCAGCCTGACAGCTTCACAGTCCCATAAGAGGCTTCCTAATTAGAGTCTGGGTGAGAAATAATCCACAACTTGAAGTTTGTCTCTAGCTTCCTTGCTGTACTTTTTTTCTCCTCCCTCTTTGTGCCTTTTCAGTGTTTTCTCTCACACATTCTCAATACATCCCCTCCCCGCAGGCGGAAGCTGTTTGAAACACCAGGCAGGATAAAGGGTCGCTTTTGCCTGTCCTCTCAGCTCAGAACAGCTCCCAGCAAAAGCACCCCTCTTACATTCCAGCATTGCCCTTGAAGGAGACGGGGAGATAAGGCAGGGGAAAGGACAGCACATGGTGAAGTTTATAATGAGGCAAAGTAAAACCGGTCTGGAAGAAAACCAAGCCAGTCCCATTCATTCCTAGTCAAACAAGTAGGGCAAAACTAGTGCTCCTGGCAGCAGGAAAATAGGGACTCTGGGGCTCTGGGTCTGGATCCAACCCTAAACTTTGCTTTCCTCTTCAGCAAGTACCCCAAACAGCAAGCCATGGCATCCTGAACCTTTCAGCTGGAGCCAGGATCTGAATTTAGCTTGCCTTCAAAATGTACAGTACCACGACGCTGCTGTATCATAGTAAGGCATTCAACCAGCTGGTCATACGATGAAATAAATTTTTTAGAGATTTGTACTGGTACACAGCCGGACCTTTTAAAGATAAATCATATTCTACTCATTTACCCCATCACATGTATGTTCTCTGAACAGTTCCAGAATATTTCTTCAAATGCAAAAGTCTATGGAATTGAGATTATATCAATATTGGCTAAGACAAGTATGACTCTTTTACTGTATTTATCTCCTAGAGGATTATTTGCTGATAGTGGGATTAACTGCTGTCTATTTAATATTCCAAAGTCTTTTCCATGGTACTGAGACAAGCTAGCGAGGCTCTTAAAATACAAGTCATTGTACACACTGCAACAGCTTGGATACAGATACAAACATCAGAATTCACTTTTTATTAGAGGGTTGTTCTCCCACACTGTCCTCCTCAGTGAATACATATGCCCTGGATAGCCACCAGAAACAGGCAGAAACTTGGGATTCTCTATTCCTGGCCATACATTGTATCAGACAGCTTTGTATGTTACCGGTCAGCAGGATTCCCAATGATGACATGGGAAAAATCCCTACAGGTTGTTGACCATTAGCTCTCTCCAGAGCAAACAGACTTCATTCAAAATACGCATTTGAAGCTGTTTCCAGGACAAAAATATTTAATGCTGAGATACACTGGAAGATCTCCATCTAACATCACCAGAGTTCAAAACGCATCTTACCCAGAGGACTGTGGATCCTTGGGGAGTACCTTTCCTTGAAGTTTTGCTTTGGGGGCTTTATTATGATTGCTGATGCCCAAGTGCTTCCTGTGTTGCAGATGTCTATGTATGGTGCAGCTGTGAGAAAAGAACTGTGGTCCTACACCTTGGTACTGGGGAGAACAACCCTGCACAAAGACCAAAAAGGACCAGATCATCATCCTCACCTGTAATGTCTGTACTGCTCCAATGCTGAGGCTGAGAAAATTGTTTATCAGAATGGTATTTCCAACAAACAGATGTTTGTGAAGTAAGCAGAGGTACTTCCTGAGGATTTATATTAATAATAATTAATTAATAATAAATAATTAATAAATTAATTAATAATAATTCTCTGAATAGATTGTAGCTATGTGTTTTCTACCATCCCTCCCTATAAACTGAAGCATGGATTAGTACACACTATTTATAGATCCCAGCCCACCCACTTGCTGGGAACACCCCTGAAGCTGTGGGAGATGCAGCTGCATTCATAGCCAAATGTCATCTCCAGGGTCCATGTAGCATCATGGCAAAGTTCTGCCTTTCAGCATGGTAGAAACCATGGGAAACATTAGATGTTGTACTGGACCTAAAATACCTAGCGCCATTCCTGTCCTGATAGTTTTTGCATGACAAATAAGTATAGATATGAAGAAGGAAGAGAGCATAGAAAAGGGACAAGCTCTCTGGGAGGGCTGAGTGCAGAGGAGATGAGGCAGAGCTGTCCCTGAGTGACTTGTTCCTTGGGTACCTGTATTTCCTTGTGCCTTTCCAAGTGGGCACAGGGGTCAAAAGAACAGCATTATAAACACACATGCCTGTTTGAGATCAACCATTTTAAAATTCAGGAGAATCAGATGCCAAGAGCAGGTGTAGTAACATACGAGAAAATAAAAACTGTGATTCTTTCCAATTAAACCTCATATTTCCTGGGTTTAGAATTTCAGTCATTTAAATATATTTTAGACTAAGCCTTAGAAATAGAAGTTGGCAGCCTGGAGGAATTAATTTTTTTATTATTTTATTTTAAGAGATTAACTCAAGTTGATAGATTTAGAGCATTTTTTAAGTTCGTTGGTTTCAGATGTTTAAAAAGAAATTTAAAATAAACAAACAAATTCCAGTAGAAAATTTGGCAAGGGCTGAATCCTTTGGGCAAAATTTTCCCAGGAGAAACATAGATCTCTGATAAGCAACAGAGGAGATGCTGTATTTCACAGCTGCAATGCAGATCTGAGGCCTCTCCAGAGACTCCCACACGCTAAACGGGGATTTCTTTCGTTTAAATGCCAGATCTACTTTGGTCCCAGTGAAACTCCAGAGGTGCATTTTCTAGGAAAACGGGGCATGTTTAATCCACTTTATCATTAATGCAAAGAATAGTCTCAATATTTGTGAAAATCAAAACCATGTGTTGTGGAAGGCCCTTCATATCTTGAGTGAAGCAGGCTCCCCTTGCCAGCCTTGGCTGGGCAGCTGGACCATGGTTTGTGTGTTTGCAGTGTCTCATGGCAGGGGTCTGTAATGAAGCCAGCATGAGCCAGACCGCTGGCCTGACTGGGCACTTCCCTGAAGGATGTGCTGGAAAATTGACTAAGGCTGGAAGGACCACACGTGTCAGAGGAAAATAACGGCTCCCAGCATTGGAGTCTCACTTTGGCTTCACCTTTCTCATCAGTAATGGTGTTGAGAATTTTCTCTGTTAATTAAATCTCGACCATTTCACATTTTAACTGGATTTAAAGCAAAAAGGCTGAAAAAAAAGATGTCTCTGAACAGAGCTCTTGGGTTTATCACCATGTGACAGTACTGCCAAGGTCAGCTATCCCCATGATGAAGTCTGAGAACAATTCTTATGAGCTAACATGATGCTGTTGCACAGATCACCATGCTGATGCTGGTGAGCTCAGGGCTGAGCAGCAGGACCTGCATGTTGCAGTTGGTGAAAAGCCCCAAAATAAACCACACCATGCTTCAATGGGTAAATGCTGAAGGCTTCTCAGATGTCTGTTTTATAGAAAACCCTCTTAGAGCCATTCAGTTGGACACAGACCCACAAGATTTAATGACGTTGAAAGAAGATGGTCTGCAAGAGACCTGGGAGCAGGGATGCTGACCATCATTGCGGACCCTGTGCAAAAAGAAATGAAAGACAATTGGAGAGAGCTGTGAGCCCCAAGCTTGGGACCATGTTTGAGGCTCCTGGAAGCAGAATGAGGTTGTCTTGGGGGCTGAGTGAGGAGGCAGTCTGAGAATGCCTTTGAAGGTGGCAGAGAGAAACCCAGGAAAGCAGCTGTCCCACTGGCACAGGAGGAACCTTTATTGTTTGGACATGACCAATGCAGGCAGACAGGTTGCTAGTCTTCAGGGAGCTGCCTTGTGTGTTCCCAGGCTGCATCACAGTCTCTGCCAGGGCAGGCATGCTCCCCTTAATACATGTGAGTTAAAAACAGCAGGCCTGGAGGGAAGCAGGCTGTGAGCAGTGAGCTTGGACCCTTCACATCCAGCAGTCCCTGAGGCGACTGCAGAGAAGATGACCCTGAAGGGGCTGCCCTGGGGGGAAACAGCCCCTGAATTCGACCCCATCTTTTTGTACCCTTTCACAGCAGGCACTGCTATGCCAAGTTCCCTTTGCACGAAAGAGGGAGAGAGAGCATTTCCTCATTTTACAGATTTCCACCCACCTGCCCAGTGGCTCCAGATAGTTTTAGAGGGAAGTGGAGCAGAGAAACCTTCCCAGTTGTAAGCGTCTCTGGGCAATGCTCACTTCTGCAAGGGGTGCAGAACTTCTGCAAAGATGCACATCTTTCAGAAGGAAAAGCCATATCATCCCCTTCAGTTGATCATTCTGCTTCCTTCAGTCAGATCATCCAACTGACACTGACAGGCAGCCTTGGGCAGCTTTTTGAACCCACCCAGCACGATCACCACATTTACCAGGCCTCCAAAGCGTGATGTTCAAGGGTCTGAAGATATCTTCCACTGCTAGTATGATTACAGCTCTAACGAGATTAGGAGGAAGCTGCTTCTTCCAAACAATGGTGCTATCTCATTCTAACCCATTTCAATTATACTCTGCTCTCCTAGATATTAATATTTTTATATTAATGTAGATCCTTTTATCCCTGTAGCTTAGCACGGGGTTCTGATTTATTAAATAGCTGGCTCCCTCTGGACTAGAGGAGCAGGATGCCGTGTTGTGATGAGCTTAATAACTCACTACTCCCTATTAGTAAATCACAGACTAGTGCTTCAAATTTGCAGAGAGAGTTGGGCTGACTTTCCCCTTAGTCCTCAAAGCATCTTAGTCCCATTGTGCAAAACTACCTACTAACAATCTTTCTTAAATGAGCCCAGTGCTCTAATATGGGTTCAGCCCACTCGACTGAACTTTTAACAGCAATTTGGGGAGCAAGGGCAAAAGCAGAGTTAACATATTTCACTGGCTTTTCCCATCAAATGGTGCCAGAGCACTTTTCTGGAGGTACCAGCAATATAACATCCAGCAGAACGAGTGTATTTATTATTTTAGAAGAGCTCATGTTTTTTTAATATCTCCAGGTTTGAAGCAAAGGTTGAAAGTAAGGGCAGCCTATTTGCATTGTGAATAAAGTTATCTCCTTCCTCCACCCCTACCCCTGCATCCCCGACTGGAATATGCAGAAATAAATGCCTTCTAATGATCCCTGGGGGGCTGAAGCTTTGATATGGATCTTGCCCAGGGTACAGTGGTTGGGAGAAGTTCTGCCAGACTGAAACCCACATGGCAGTGGGGGAGTAGGCAGTCTTCCTCTGAGTGGGAAAGAAGGGAAATTGGATTATCTTGCTAGCAGTTGGTGTTTTTCTGTCCGAAAGAACTTAGAGATGAGAGGCCCCAGCTGGGAAGTTAAATTCAGCCCTCTGCAGACAGCAATGTGTGTTTTCCTCATCTAAATAAAATAGATGATCCCATCCAAGTTCCGCAAAGTTTTTTTTCCCACTTTGGCTGTGTGCAGGGCAGGTGGGTAGAGAAGCAAAATTGCAGTATTTGAATTTCAGTTTGGTGGCTGCTGAAAATGTTGGGTATGTGTGGCCATATGTTTGTAAACACAGATTACTCTTTGGATGTGACATCTGGCTTTCAAGGAGCTCCCACAGTAGGCAGAATCACAGGAGTACACACTTCAGTTCCCTCAGACAAATCTATTGTAGGACACTATTTTGCAGTTTACAGCACACTGAATAAGCTCAAAACCTCCAAATGCAGCTGAAGCCCCTTAATAGAGAAAACCTGTTTAAATGGGCTGCTTTCTGGGAACAAATTGTTGAATAAAAAGAACACCCTGGCAATGGGAAAGTTTTCTGCGTTGCCAAGAGGTTCCATAAAAAGCCTATTTTACAGCGTTAACCCGTTCTGTGTGGAAAGCCGAGCATACCGCAGAGGATGACATGCTGCCTGGGAAGCGGCAGCAGAGATGAAACACAGCAGGCAGAAAGGGCTCACAGCCCTGTGCTCCCTCCCTGGGCAGCGCCCCAGGGCCGGTGGTGCCCTGGGGATTCCAGCTACCACGCCACACCAAGCAGATTTTCCCCTGGGGTGTAGACACAACACCTTCCTAACACAGGGAGATACCGGGAATGTTGAGCAAGCTCCCAGGCACACAGGATGTGCCAGGGAAGGAGCAAAGGGAAATACCAGATTTTTTTCCTCACAGAGAAGGAGAGAGAAGAAAGGATTCTGCAAGACAGCTATTAGAGACAGAAAGGAACGAAGACATAAAGTGCTGTTGTTGTTTTTCAGTATCAGCATGCCGTAAGTTTCCTAAGGCTCCAGCATCCTTATGCATCAACCCAGTAGGAGCATTTTGGGATGATTTGCACTGATCACCCCAGAATTCCTGAAGGGCTTTTGAGAGAGGCATTTATTTCCCTTGTATCTTCTGTGCAAACTGTAGGTCAGCCCTGACACACAGGAGAGCACTCTGAGCAGGCTGTGCTTGTGTTTTTGGAATCGGGGCTGCTTACATCATTTAAAGCAATCCTGCTCCTGTTCCACTCCTTATTGCTTCCTTGCCCATACCCTGCACCACCAGCGATGCCAGCATGCTGTCTGTGCAGCACACGGTGAATGAGACCAGAGAACTCACCAGATAAAAAACAACTCTAGGGAAAAAAAAAATGTTTATTTTTCAGCTGGATTGGTTCCTGCCCTGGGTCACTGCACAGCAGGGAGACTCAGGGATGAGAGCAAGTCCTGAGGATGAGATCTGTAAACTGTCAGTCAGTAAAGGTCCCCACCATCACCCCCACTTTCTACCCCTCTCTGTGGTGGATTAGACTTCATTTTATGTAGAGTCTTTTCTTTCACCCCAAGTTTAGTTTTCTAACAGTTGCAGAGATGTGATTCAACCTACAAGAGCTTGAGAGCCTTCTTATCTCACATAATAGCCTTGGAGTGTCAAGCTACATCTCACTGTGTGGCTTGCTGCAAGGATGCCCAGGATCCCAAAAGCTGCAAAAAAATTGGGGGGGATTTGGACTATATGGCCTTTAAAGGTCCCTTCCAACCCAAACTATTCTGTGGTTCTACCTCCTGCAAACAGACGTGTCCATTTACGTGCCACCATCCAGCAGCACTGTGTGTAAATCCAGTCACAGGAACAATAGAGCTCTCTTATTAGCATGCTGTACAATCCATACAGTCCAACCATTTCAGCCTGTTTTTTGGTCCCAGGGATGCAGCAGCTCTGCTCCCAGCTCTGGAATCAGTGACTTTTGGGCAGTGAGTGTAAGGGTCTGCCCCATTCTCTGCTGCAGGCAGAAAAACCCCGGTCAGATCTCCTGAGGCTCCCTCTCACCAGGCTGCACGAGACTTGTCTGCCTTGTATTGCAAGTGGGCTACTTTTAGCACCAACTGCTTCAGTACCAAAAGGTGTCATGGAATTTTAATGGCCACAGATGGCCACAGCTTCTGTTTTATGTCTTATCTGAGCCCCCCCACCCTCAAAGCACCACCACAGCAGCACCATGCTCCTCTTGGGACAGGCTGGGGAGAGAGTGGACTCAGGTGAGTGAGAGCTGCCAGTTCAACACCTCTGCTGCCCGTGGCTCAGCCTGGATTTTCCTTTCCTAATACAGAACCTGTTGGCTGTATGCAAATATGATGGAGTTGGGCAACAGAAAACTGTAGGTTTTATAGTTTTGATAATAAAATAAAATAGTTTTGATCCATCTCCTCGAAAACATTCCAAATCTGTATCCTCAGGGTCTTTGAGGCACATATTAGCTGGAACACCTTCTTTTTGTACTGGATGATTAGATTCCCACATTTTTCCATAGGCAAAGGAAGCATGCCCAGATACAGCTCATATCAACTGTGCAAATTCATTTTAAGTCATGGCCAGATGTTGGCAAGAAGAGACTGAAGAAAAGCTCATGCTATTTTCTCATTTAAGTATATAGGAAAATGGATCCTCCTATCCAGCTGTGAGCTTTTCCAGAATACACCCCAGAGTGCAGCTGATGGATGTGCCTCCCACAGCCCATAAGGTTTGATGCTGTTCCAGACATGCTTCATGGGGAGTATTCCATTCAAAATAATTATCAACTTGAATAGAGTAAGTACCAATCTATGGAAAACCCACTTTGTCTGCTGCCTGGGAAGAGATTACAAAGCACATTTGGCTATTGTGTGCGTGCTTGTAAATTTTAAAGTCCTGGGTGAGATCTCTGTATCTGGAGAGCATCAGAGGATCTTGAGAGCACTAAGGCAATGTGGAACTCAAGTCTTTCTACTTCTTCCTCCCAAAGGAGTCCCAGACTGTATTCAGTAAAAGTCACCACAGCTTCAGTAACTCCTAATAAATCTTACGCTAGCTTTAGATTTGGAGAACCCACACAGGAAAAACCTGCTCCCAAACTCTCATCTCCTGTCTTGGTTACATTAATTTCTCCTTGCTGTCCTTCCCTGACATCCATAATGCTCCACCTCCAGCCCAGACAGATCAGTGAAGGGCAGATCTGACTCACACAGCACTGTCACTGCATTGCTCCTCCACTGTGGCACCTTTTTCATTCCACCAGGTAGCAGGGCCTTCAGGCTCCTCACTAACACTGCTCTCTTTTGTTCTCTCAAGAGAAATTCTGTTCCACTGCCAGTGGGATCCACTTTGCTCCTCCAGTGCTAGTTGCTTATCTTCCTCATTGGCCTTGGACTCCCAGCCACTGTGTTCTTTTTTTCAACTGCAACTCCTTCCCTTAGCACAGGCCTGCCTTGGAAGGTCTGCACACCACCACCACTTCAGTTACACCCTTCCTGGATACCTGTATCCTTTGCAGTGATCCTAACAATCTGCCTAAATTAGTCCCAGGCTTCTGTACTTCAGTTTGCCAGAGGTTTTCCTTAAAAGAACTGGAAAATTGGCTTTTGAGGTGCATCTCAGTTTTAAAGACCCTGAAGGCAAATGAGACAACAACCTGTGTGTAGTTTAAGCTCACAACAGACTCCTTGAAGACACAGTAGGTTGGAAAAGTCCCTGCTGTGCTCTGAACATGCTGCCAGTTGAGGTGCAAGTACAGATTCTCCACATGTGGTTGAGGTCTGCAGTCTGGGCCACAGAGTTTCGAGACTTAGGCTGCGGTTTGATTATAAAATAAATCTGACTCTGTGGTTCCCAGTATTGATCAAAAATGCCACAGCCATATGACATGAAACATGGATCTAGCACTCCACCAAATTAAACACATTTAGAAAGTTTAGACAAGTCAGTTTTTTCACGGCAAGGTGTTGGAGTAGACCAGTTCCTACACCACACTACTGTCCTGCCAAATCAGCTATAAACTGTCTAGCACAAGTAGCCCAAAGCTGACATAACAGCATAAAGTTGCATAAATTCTGTGTTGTGTGCTCAGACCAGTTTGACAGAAATGCACTTGTGTGTATGGGATTGATCCTGGGGACTGCTGGGTGATCTGTCAGAGAGCCCAGATTCACAGTGCTGGTAAAACTTTACCCTTCAGAGCATTGTGGGCTTATTTCTTACAGGACAAACCATGGTTTTCAGTGTTTGCAGCTGCATAGTTAATCCTGCTGCAAAAGCTGATGCAAAGAGGTTTGTGTGGGCTGCAGGCAACTTTGAGACTCCAATAAGGAGTGGCAGCTGTTAACACTGAGAAACCTCTTTCTGAGATGAAAACTCTCTGCAGGCAGACTGGCTGCTCTGAAGCACATCACATACTGTGAGCAAAACCGTGCTGTCTGCAACAAGAATATTGGTAACCAGTCACAAACACAGGCAAAGGTGAGAGTAAATAAGCCCTGTGCCAGCAGAAGGAGATGCCTTTTAAGTATGGGAAAGTGAGTGGGAGGACGTGCGTGAAGCAAGGGATGTCGGGGTGGGATGGGGTAGCCGGAGGAAATGGGGCAGCCAGGCAGAATGGGCACTCAGCTAGGATGGGGTACCCAGGAATATGGGGCTCCAGGGAAGGATTGAGCACTCAAGAGGTATAGGGCTGCCCAGAGGGGATGGGGTGCCCCTTCTCCATTCCCCTGCAGCCTGGGAGAGGACTGCAGAGCTGCAGAGAGACAGCACTTACGTCTGCAGGGAAAGTAAGGGGTTAACTGGATTCGGATACCCCCCCCTCTGTTGAACTCATTGATTCATTTTCTCTGTTCCTATTTCTTTCTCTCACTTTCTTCTTCTCTCTCTTGCAGACTGATTAAAAACTCTTTGAGTTTGAAGGTTTTTGTGTCAAAACAGCTCAGATGCCAGCTGGGTGCCAAGCAGTGAATATTCATGGTATTTAAATGTGACAGTGCGGTGGGGGCTAAAGGACGGGCTAGTTAGCTCTTTTTAGATGGAGATTAGCTGCCTCTTTGCTCCTAATCACCACTGTTGTTGAAATATTACAGCTTCTGTTACAACTATTAATGCCCTAAATGAAGAACAGGCTCCTCTGAATAACATCAAACACAAAATGGTCACTTCCAATTTTAGCCTGTTTCTCTCCTCTTTGCTAATGTGTGTTTTCATTTCTGTCTGGGGACCCGTCTTGGTACCATACGGTTCAGCTCCAAACCCTGCGGTAGAGGAGCTAGCCTGGCCCGAGGGAGCTGCTAAAAACCAAAAATAGCATTCATGTCTCAAGAGAGGTCAGTACTGGCCAGAGGCTGTTACTCAGCTCATGAGGATGGTGGCTGCTTGGAGTCGGGAATGGGTACCCAACTGCAGGTCAATCCTACATGGACAGGCATTCAGAGTCTGATACTCCAGGTGAAGTTCCTGTTCCCTGCACAGGATGGAGGAAAGTTATTTTCCTGCACCAAACAAGAGTCCAGGGAAATATGAGCGGAGGCCCACCACTGGAGTGGAGTGCAGGAGGGTACAGTGCTGTATTGCTCTCGGGGCTGGTGTTTGCCAGGGTCAGAATGAAACCCACAGCCCCAGGTTCCACCAGGAACACTGTAAATGGTGAGGTAAGCCAACAGGCTCCTATTTGAGCTTTACTCAGATAAAACTCCCACTAAAGTCAGAGGCTGGATAAAATCTGTGACAGGGTGGTGTGAGTTGGTCCTTTCATGGCAATATCTGGAGGGAAGCCTGATGGAAAATACTTTGCAGCAAAACCTGCCCAGATGTCCAGTGCGTGTTTGGCCATTTGGAACCTCTCCGCATTCATCCCAGGAACTGCCTGCCGTTATCCGAGAGCACGCCTGGCAGTATGACGAAGAGGAGGGAAAACCCATGTGTGGTCCTTAGGCTCTGGCAAGAAATAGCAGAGCAGAACACCAGGCTATTGATTTCATGTTTGCTTTAAAAACAACCTAAGTGCATTCCTGGAGCAAGGCTGGTCTGGAAGCCTAAATAAAATAATATTCTTCAGCCTTGAAAACTGACACTAGACTTCAATGGCTGCTTTAAAGTCCTGCCCCCAGACTAAGACCTGCACATTTCCTAAGCTCTTGTCTACACACAAAAATGGTGCTACTTTAACTAGACCAGTGTAGCAACTCTACTCAGTGTAGCTAAATCTCTCCTCTCTTCCATCCCTTTCTCTTCCATGCATGAAAACTGTTAAAAAGCATCCCTATTTGACAAAACCTTCCTTATCAGAGGATAATCTTTTTACTAACACAAGACTTTTACTAGTGTCAGCACATCTAAGTAGGACTAGAGGTAGCATTACTGTTTTGGTAGCAAAAAATCACATCCATAAACAGCATTCTTAGTCTGTCTCAGAAGGGGTGCACAGAGCAAGCCACCAGAAAAAGGCAAACAGAATAGGTCTAACACATTTTCCTGATGACAAGGCTTATGTCCTGCACTCCATAAAGTGCAAATGATCCCATCTGAGATAGTCAGGGACTTCTCAGACTCTCACGAGGGTGTACAGCATCTGGATAAAATGTGTGCACAGTATTTCTAATGTACAGGCAACACCACAGAACTCAGACCTTCCACGGCGTAAGCACATCAACAGAAACTGCATGTCAGCTAAGCTCACTAGAAAATAAACAAGAAATTCCATTAACAACCAAACTGAGGCCACAATGTGTTCACGGACACAAAAAGTAGATTTGCACGCTGATCTGTCAGAAATGCTAATTTTCATAGATGGTATCAGAAATATGCGGATCTGACCCTTTGAAATCCTTTCCTCATAGGAAAATTGCATTGGCTACCACTGGGCTACTGAAGAAAAGAAAAAAAAATACGATATAATATATTCCCTTCTAGCAGAACATCAGGACTATGTATTTCAACAAATTGCATTTGATATTCAAGATACTTTTGAGCAATGCAGTTGTACAGGAAAGCCAATATGATTTCTCATTGGTACCTTTGTAAAGGCAGACTGGTAATAATAATAACAGTCATCATCATCAAACTTCTGTCTTGATGCTCTCAGGATTTTCCTGCATCAACCCTATTCCCATTCCGGCTGAACAACTTCTCAAATTTCTAAATGCTGTACTTCAAGCTTCACCAGTTCTGATATCCTCGGTAATAATATCAAAGGTTCAGGTGCCTTATCCACTGAAGTTAAGATGACCTGAATAGCATTAGATTTTCCTTTCCACAGTGTTTGTTTCATTCTTTATAAGTCAATCAGATGGTACTTAGTACATACTCCAGGTGGAAGAAAAAACTAAAGATAGATGGATGTGGCTCCCAACAAGCTGCTGTTTGAAAACATGGCACCAAATACATCAGTGGTCCCAGTCTGTTCTTTGACATATTGAGTGCCTCTTGCCTTCCTCAGATAAATTTCTTCAGAAGTGTTCAGCCCTGACAAATTCTGAGCTCCAAAATGTCAGAAGTGGAAATATCCACAACGCAGCCATTGAGGCTGTGAAGTGGCATAGCAGTACAGTCAGAAATGCAAAAATCCCCCAAATGCACTAACACTGGTGAAAATAAATGTGCAGGCACTGTCAGGAAAAATGAAGGTACTGGGAAGGTGGCAAAGTTCTTCTGGAACAGCTCCTCCTTGCTGCAGGGTTGGAAGCACCATGCTCAGAAGTTGGGCAGGATCACAGAGCTGTGGGTGTCCAAAGCTCCCTGTTCCCAAGAGGAGCGGGTGTGCTGAGAGCTGGTTAGCTAAACTGTGGTGGGACAGGAAAATGGGGGAGCAGTTCCCTAAGTCAGAAGCAGACTTGTCAAACATTCATCACATTCCAGTATTCCCACTTGGTAGTCAGGAACCTGAAACAAAATGAGAACCTACATGGTCACGGCACGTACTATCAAATTCCTAACAACTTTCCTTTCTGACACCAGTGATCATGGAGAAAAAACCATCTAACTCTGATCAAGTGCCTGACCCCCAGCAGCCCCACAGGAAAATAGGACACAGAGCAGTAGGCACTACTTCTCTTGGTTGCAAGTGTCTGAAGGTATCCTCTTTCAGGCATAATTCTGTTGTTCTCTTAAACAAGGGCTGCTTATGCTGTTACTGAGTATTGATTTCTCAACTACTGATTGTGAGCAAAACAAACTGAACATGCATATCTTTCCACATCTTTCTTTCACTACAGCCATGTAATCTCCTCTCTCTGCTCTTTCTAGTCCACCCAAACCACACAGTTGCCTTCTTTGCTTCTTTACAAGTCTCATCTTCCCTCTCTCTCTGCTCCATCTGTCCTTCTTCAAGACTTCAACAGCTGACCCCATGCCCTGTTCAGTGCCTTCCCCTTCCTGCTCCCTGGCTCCCTTTGTGTCTTTTCAGCAATTCTGTCTTTATCATGCTGATCTCCCCTCCTCAGCACAGTGCTACAAAGCCTTCCCCAGCTCCTCCAGGGGCACCACTCTTTAAATCAATCCCTTCTCATCACCAGGATCTCTCTTTATCACATGCCTCTTGAGCGTTTGTTTCACCCGCCTGAACTGAGAGATGCAGACCAATGTCCAAATTTGATTTATGAAAATATTAATAATGAGGACTTTTATTTTTATAATGTGCTTGGCTGTACATTGCAACAGGCCTTCACAACTATGAAGTTGCCTGAGGTCCCCACTGTCTCCTGGTGGTCCAGGTATCCCAGCTAACAGAGCCTTTCCTGTCCTGTTTGGCTAGGAGGTAGATGTCTGTCCTGTCTGCTCTGAAGCTGGCTTCAGACTGGGTACTTTTCCTGCACACTCCAAGCTCACCAGGCTGTTGGCTGAAGCAAAACCCAGTTTAGCTGGGATAACTCAGAGATCCCTGAGCTCATGGTGCTCCTGCACTGAGCAAGCTGCAAATGGGCTCTGAGGAATACTTCAAGATTCATCTTTTTACGTCCTCTCTCCGAGATCATCTCGTTTCTTTTCCAACTTCCAGAAGTAAAAAAACGCACTTGGCTGACTGTTAACAACTGCTGGACTACTTTAACATTGGACTAATGCAAGCTAAAGCAAGGGCTGAGGAAGTATGATACAGGAGAATTTCCCAGGAAAATAGCTGGAGGTAATCAATCTCCTCCTAAGTGAAAGCTGACTGAGAATGGGTGGTAAAAACACAAGCACCTCTCTCCTTTACCCACAGCTCAAAGCATCCAATTGCCTACATTCCTGCTGCTCCTGGCATCATGCCTTCTCTATGTGCATCTCCAATGTCCCTGCTTCCAAGAATGTTGTTCCAAAGCGACCTGCTGTTCATGCACTCAATTTTAGAAGTATTTTCATGAGAAAGTCAGAGAATGAGATGAATTAATATTTCCAATCATTCGCCTCCCACCATATTTTAATTTTCTTGCCTTAATCACTCATTTTGGCTGTCTGGTACATGTCTTGGCACACCACAGACTGGGGAAGGCCGAGGTGAATCCTCCCTCACTTGCAGCTTACCTGAGAGGGTGAAAGGACTTTTCTGTATCAGAGCACGTAAGATCAGCACTTCTGTCTACTCCATTCACCAGAACAAACAAGGGTATGTCTCACACCCAAAAGCCCACTTGGGTGTCTGTGGCAGAAGGCACAACAGTGACAGAAGTGACAGACCTCCCTGGCAGCTGCTTGTTTGCTGACTCTCCTAGTGTCTGTCTGCTCTTCCCTGTGCATGGACCCTCAGGCCTGGCCCTTCCCACCAATTCAATGTCCACCTCCATCTTCATTTTCCAGTCTCTATTTTTATTTTCCCCTTGCTCTTACTTTCTTTCTGTCAGTCAGGACACTGTTTGGTTACTTCATAAACTTATTATTTCAATTTTTTAGCAGAGCTTATATCCTGCAATGGATTTGTTTAATAAAATTACCTGCATTTGCAGGAGGGCCAGTTAACTTCTCAAGGCACTGCCTCACTACAGATCTGTCAAGCAACATCAAGCAAAAGCAGGAAACTGAATACAAGGTCTGGATTCTTTTCACAAAACCAAGGGCTGGCTTTTCTCCAGGGAATGCAGTGTCTCCACATGTCCCTTCTGCCACTTGGACCTACAGTCAGACTCTGCAGGGAGGAGCTCTGAGTGAAGAAGCCCTGCTAGCAGAGGGTTAGTAATGGCACAGTCCCTTAAAGCAGACCCAGCTTCAGGATATAAACCCTGGACAGGATTAATTACCCAGCAAGCAGCTTGTTAGAAGCTGTGTTGGCACACAGATAAGGGGAACTGTAATGGAATCTGCCAATTAACCAGCCCATGGTGCTGAACTAAATGTGACCCCATCGTTAATTGTGGTTGTTTCTCAGCAGCTTTCTCATCACATTGGGTGCTCAGGAGAGGGGAGAGAAAGAGGGCTTATCCAGGTGCTTAATTTATTTCAGCTCACAAACAGGAATCATGGGATATAAACTTCATGACAATTACATGGCAGAGCTTTAAATCTTACTACATCTACTCTTCCTGAAAGAGAGGGGAGATGAAAGTCTTGGAAAAGCAGAAAAGAAGGACTCCTCACACTTTTCAGCAGAGTAAACAGCTGTCCAATATAATGAAGCCTTCTTAAAGTAGTTTACCTGAAGGTAAATTTTCTGTGTGAGTGGTGTGTGAGAGGAATTCCTCTCGCTCTATCTTCCACATGGCCTGTGGCCCATCTGCACCGTGCGGAACAGAGCCGGTGCTCTCAAAGAAAGCTGACATGAAAAGCTCAGGATGGCCTCGAGCTACAGCTGTGGATCTGGCTCCAGACTTCCCCTCAGTTCAGAGGTGTTTGAATCTCAGCCCCTTGCAGAGCTTTTGAGCCAGATGGAAGATCCAGGAATGAGTTTCCTTAAAAGTTCAAGAGGGTTCAAGAGGTTTTGCTTTAAATCCATCTCTAGGGATGACCTAAAGCAGTCAGTGATGCAGAACAAAGGTCTGTCTTCTTGTGGCTGCTTCCCTAAAGGAAATGCTTGGACAATTCTTTGTTAGGAATTAATCTCACATGGTCCTGAACAGCTAACTCTTCCCTGGAGTAGGACTGTATTGAAAGAGTGTCAGTCACAAGAACTAGCACATTAATTGCTAATATGAATATGCTGATATGCTAAGTGTGGCTTTGCTTCCTGAAAGACGTGGAGTCTGCACTGATCTAGCTACAGCCAGACCCCTAAAACAGCCTCTGCATATCTGCCTTGGACTTTAAGTCCGTCTTCTTCTGCATCCAGTCTGGCAGTAGCCAATGTGGCATCTTAGGGCAAAACACGGGAGAGGAACAGGATGGAAATTCCCCCAGTTTCTTGCAATATAGAGCAAAGACACTCCTTGAGCTGGAGGTTGCATCAGCATCCCAGTTTATCATCCCTATTTAAACTACTCTCACAACTTTTCCAAGCCCTTTGAACTAATTTATAAACATGTCACTGACTTGTGTCCTGTGGTAACCAGTTCCAGGTTTGGCCATGCATTGATAAAAAAGTTCTTCTTTTCTCTTCCCTTTAAACTTTTTCATGATAACTTTGTTCCTTGTCCCCTAGCTCCCATGCTGTGATAAATAGTGAGTGATCATTCCTTATTCACATCTCTGTGCACATCACGACTGGACTGATCTCCAGCATAGCCCCTTCACTTTTTCAAGCTGAAGAGCTTGGTTACTGTCCCTTCATAAGGAAGTCATTTCATACCTGTTGCCTCGGTGTTTGTCTCTCCTGACCAAGAGATCCTCAAAATTTCACCCTGTGGCTGCTCCCAGCTCTGTCCTTGCTTCTCACTCGCAGCCAAAGCCCCCTGTCACCCACCCTGCAGGACCCCTGCCAGCACTGCCACACTTTTTCTCATTTCACTGCATCCTCTCTCAGGGAGCAACTGCAGGCAGCATTCAAGACACATACGTACCATGGATTTATACAGCAGTATAATGATGTTTTCTGTTTTGCTGCCAGTTCCTTTCCTGGCTGTTCCCTCCTCCCACCTCCAGTTTGACTGATGCTGCACAGTTTTCCTCCCCGGGATGGCTCCAAATCTCCCTTCTGGGTGGTAATAGCTAATACGTACTCATCCACTTATCATTGTTTTTCCCCACATGACTTCTACATACATCAACATGGAATTTCATCTGCCATCCTATCACCCACTCACTCTGTATCCTGCAGCTCTTTGTTCATTACAGCTTATTACAGCAATCTCATGGAAAAACAAGCTCATTACGGTCGAGAAACTCACGCCTTATTCCACTGACTGAGGGGCTGCCTGTGCTGGAGGTGGTGCTGACTGCTTGAATTTCTTCCCAGCTATTAACAGAGGGCCCAGTGTGCACTCCCATCCCCTACCCAGAGGGGTAGGACTGATTGAGGCTCCTTCATCAGCCAAAAGGGCAAAGGATCACATGCACAACACACCATTATTTCCCTACTGCTGGCAACTTTCTCCCTACAGACTGCTAATGGCAGTCACCTACCCACATTCCCCTCCAATGCTACCCTTTCCCAGCACCACAGCTTCTTAATAGAGGGAGAGAGATCAGCTGAAGCAAAGATCCTTCCCAGCACAGCCCCAGCCTGCACATTAAGGATCCACATGGAGCAAGGAGAAGGGGGGTGCTCTGGGCAAGGCTATCAATATTTATCAAAACAGAGAGGTAAACAACAGCAGGAAAACCCAAAGCCTTACTGCAGCAGCTACTTGGACCCATTAAAATGGAAGAGATCAGGGCCAAAGATGTTTCCTCCAGCTGTGTATGCCATGCAAAAGCACTTCCTCACCTTTTCCCAGAGACTTGTCTGTGGGGTAACCCGGGTAGAAGTATTGATCATATTGATGTAAGTTATGTTTTATAATTTTATGCCACTATTTCTGGTAATAGCCTGTTCTAATCACCTAAACTATTACCCTACCTTGTGGAACTCACACCTGGCAAGCACATGGACATATATAATCTCATTTTTTCAGGCTCCTTGTTTATCTATGTTGCCTTTTTTTGTCGTTTTCCTCACCAGTCAGCCTCTCCAGTCCTACAGTACTACATCTCAGTGCCTTTCCCTGTATCCTCATGGATTTATCTGTACCTTTCTACTGTGATACAGCCCAGAACTGAAAGCAGTATATTTTGTTTGGGATGTCATCAGGCATTGAGAGGAACCAGTGCCTCCCTCAGCTGTGGTTTGATGCCTTTCCATACATAGATAAGAATCTCATTAGCTACGTTTTTTTCCCCTACCATAACACACTGTAGACTCACATGATTCAATTTGCTGTCTACTATCACACTCACATCTCTTTTAGCAAAATGGCTTTTCAAGCTCCTCTTCCACTAAATCGCTCTGGGCCAGCTAACCTAAATGAATTGCACAGTTAAAGATTTGGCCTTTTGTTTGGCATAAGTATTTTTGGGGCTAATCAGCCTTCTTCATCCCAGAGCAAATCTCACTCCACTCCTTGCTCCAGTTGCTAATCTTTGCAGTTTTCTGGGGCATTTTTCTCAAGGGAACAGTCATAATTCCCTACTCTGATATCACTTGTGCATTTCCACCCACAGAGCCCACGAGATGACAGAGTACCAAGCACCTCTAGAAACTTTTCCCCCTAGAACACTGCATTTCATTTCCATCTGTTTATACACTGTCTGTACACGGTGTACTGGCACTCAGCAGTCTAGGTATGAGAAGTGCTTTCCAGAATGACCAGAAATGTGTAGCTCAATCAAAATTGTACCTAACTTTCCACTTTTTCACCTGTGGTTTCAGTGGTGGCCACGCCAGTGTGGACACAGATCCCACAAGTGTCACAGCAAGGTCTGTAAGAGCTGATCCACAGCCCATGTCCACCTTCATCACAAGCTTTCCAGCTTTCAGGTTTCATCCAGTCCTATAAAACAGGACCAGTCCTACAAAGCCCTTCCAGAATTAGCTCTGCAGAGCACATGCCTTTTTGCCAGATGCTCAAAGTATTGCCCAAGAATTGCCAGGATTTAGACCCAGGTAACAAGATGATCTCAGCCTACATCTCATTACCAGCAGTGGGAGGCTTCAGGGAAGGGGGAGACTTGTCTCATTGTGTTGTTGACTGGCTCTTTGTTGCCATGAAACCCTGAGATTAGTTTAGCCGATTAGAGCATAGAGCTAATAACATCATGGTCAGTGTTTGATCCCCACATGGGCTATTCACTAAAGAGTTGGACTTGATGACCTGGTGGGTCCTTTCCAGAATATTCTGTGATTCTGTGAAAGGATGGGATGTTATAAGGGTCTTTTGCTTGCTCTTTGGAGGACTGGCATTCACAGATGCAGTGAAGAGTTGGTAGAGCCTCCTAGCCACACAGTACAATAATCAGATGGAGAGCTGGCTGCAGTGTGGAGGAATAACAGGGGATGACAGTGGGGACAAGTATCTAATCACATTCTTACCAGAGAAATAGGGAATCCTTTCTTTTCCCATACAGTAGCCAAAGATGTATTATTCCCTCTGTATCACAGCAACACCCCATCCTGTCCACACAAGCTCCAAAATGTTGTGTTTGTATTGAAAAACAGCTGCTGCAGATTTAATAAAGCATCTCGGCTCTGGGACAGGCACAGGAGTCAGAAGAATCAGCTACTCGTGGTGCTGGCAGAGCAGGGCTGAGAGGCAGGGGGCCTACAGGCTCCTCCTCTTGAAAATGAAGGTTGATCGTACCCATGGTCAAGGCTTGTGTGGTGCCTCCTGGGGAGAATATCACCTGGCTTTGCAATGAAAAACTTAAGGCAGGCAAAATTTATTTCTCAAAATCTACTCTTTGCATTTTCAGAGTGGCTATGTTTAAAAGAAAGTAAAGAAATTGATACACATGGGTTTGAAATGCTGAGCTTGACTCTGTGAACAACTTAATCCAAAATAAGGCAGCACAAGTGGGGAAAAAGGTGCCTTTACACAGTCATACATTTCCTGATACGTTCTTAGGCTGTCAGGCGCTTTCTCGGTCTTTGCTGAGAGTTAGGGCCAGCACGAATTGATCACGTTTATTCTTGGGCTGCCAAAGTCCCCGTGAGGTCTCATAGACTAAGCAGAACCTTAGCTGTACTTGCTGGTAACTTCCAGAGCAAGTCAGCTGTATGGGTTTACCAAGGAATTCCAGAGATTCCTGCTTCTATTCCTGTTTATCACTCCAATCACTTTAACAACAATTAGCACAGATAAGACAGGTAGTGTGGGACAATAGATTTCCTCCACAGATTTCCTTTATCTTCTGCAAAAGGTCTGCGAGACTTTCACACCTCAGTCTACCACTTTAGCCTGTTCTCAATGTGCATACAAAGACAGTGCTCAGTGTTACTGCTCCTTACAGCAGCTGGGGGAAGGCCCTGCAGTCTGTGGCATGAAGTTGTTTCAGGATCCAGACTCCCACTTGGACTATGGCTCTACAGAAAAGCAGAGTCAGCTGGAGGGAGCCCAGTGCTAGTTCAGTGTGAAGCACTATATACCAGAAACACCTGGGATGTCACTTGCCAATTCGAATTTATCAAAAAAAGAAAAAAAAACCCAAAACCAACCAAACAAAAACCAAAACAAAACAAAAAACCACCACCACCAACAAAACCCAAAAAACCCCCAAAACAAAAAACCACCACCCAAAACTAACAAAACCAAAAGAAAATAAAGAGGTAATTTTGTCCCTGTAGACTTGATGCTGGATCAGGTACTACACTATTTCCCAAACCTCCTCCTCTTTCCCTGCAGCTAAGAGAGGCCGGTACCATGTGCTATGCAATTAAACTACCTAGGCAGAAAATCATTTGGGCTCCCTCCTGACGCAGACGAAAGTCGTGCAGCCTCGGGAGGCATTACCGAAGGTACAGCCATGCTCTTAAACGAAGCACCTGCATGCTGTGCAGCTGCGCTGGGCGCCTCCTTCGCCGTGCTCCCTAATGTCCTCAACATGTGTGATTGCTTGGGAGCAATGAAGGGCTGCATCCCCTCCACGATCTGGCTCCTGCCCCCAGGGGCTTAGCAGAACATATTTTAAAAACCCTCCTGGGAGCTCACTCAAGCTCTCTGTTTACACAGCAGATTGGTGGCTTCTCGTTTGAAGTCAGGATTTAAGCTGTTCTTTCTAATTACAGAGAGACTCTGAAACCTGAGAGATCTCTGCTGGTGAAGACTAAGCACAGAGAGGGAGAAAAAAAAAAAACCAAACCAGTTGCATAGGCAGAACAATGCTACATCCAAACCCTAGAGTTTGCTATAAACAGAAGGCCCCTGCAGCAAAATAGGACATATGCTGTTATTTGTCCCCTATAGTCTCTTTTCATCATGCTGTTTTCTGCTCGTCACCTCTGTTCCTTGCAAGTATCACCAGCACTCAAGGACATTTGTTCCACTTTGTCTACTAAAGAGGATGAGGGATAATAAAAATATCTGAATCCCAGTGAACTTTCCTAGACAGATGAATGAAAGCCAGGGTATTTCTTTCCTCTCCAAACTGACGTCTGCCATGGGATATAACTACATTAACAGACTATACACTGAAATTCATTTGACCTGATCAGTCACTAATGTTTCATTAGGAGAACAAAAAGGAATATATTACCACCCCATTTCAGAAAGGCGGTTAGTTTTTAAATGACTCTTTTGTAACTCTTGTGTTTCTACGAGGCAGGAAAGTGATGCCCCAGTGCCCCCTGGGGCACCCGATGCCTCCTGTGCGGGTTCCTTCACTCATCCTCGCAAAGAGGACACGATAGAAGACAAGATTTGGGGCAAGGTGGGACAGCAATGTTCGCTCTCTCCCTCAAGAGCCCCTCGGCTATGAACAGTGCAAGGCTTCAGTCCTTCATCTGACGGCATCCCGAACCTGCCCGGAGCTTCCAGACACTGCTGTCAGCTGTGCTGAGATGGGACACTACCTCAATTCCTCTGCTGTCACTAGCAAGTGTGATGTTTTGGCAGTTGACAGAGAAGGCAGGAGGCGGAAGCAAGGTGAGAAAAGACTTTGGGAACTTTCCCAGCATGTCAGAAATAGTCCTCCAGCAGCACAAACCCACAGCTGATTGGTTCCCAGTTCACCTTAGGAGTGTGAGCCAAGTGGGGAATACCTTAAGTAGAAGGTAGAAAGTAACACGTTTGAAACGAGCTGAAACACACGGGTCTAATCACGTTCTGAAAGCAAGTCCAGTCCTTTCCTCACCTGAGTCTCCTCAGCAGAAGAGAATTGCTCTCTGTTGCCTGAGGGCAGTGCTTGTCCCCTTGGCTTACTCTGCACTGAAAGGCCAGCACTTCAGTAATCAGATTAAGAGCCTCAAACAACAGCTGTGTTTGTTCTCTGACTTAAAGGCAAAATAATTAGAAATTATTGTTTTCCTGTAAATTAAAAGACTGTTTCCTCTCCTCCTGATTTCCAATTTGTTCCCTGAATAAATACATCACAGCATTAACTGCTTGGATCATACTGATCTCTGCAGGCTTCATAACACTTACAATCTCTTATCTGAAATGATTTAAGGGAAGGGGGCCATAAATCCCATTGAAAGTGAATTCCTTCCAGTGTTATCCACTATTCAAATGGATATGGGCTGAATAATTGGACCTGATTAATTAAAAGCTGCAGGGCACCAGTGGGAGAGACTAATGTGGGTCTTCACTGAACATCCTCCCCCCAGATTCCTGCATTATTTTAAAAGACACAGCCGCCACTGCTCTGGCTTCGTTTGCTCACAGCCCAAGTGACACCAGAGTGGAACACCTGTGTCCTGGGCTGTGCACGACATGTTCTTTTTGCCCATTCTGCTGTTTGCAGAACAAACACAGCAATGGCCACATCACCATGCCAGCACAACATTGTGGCATGGGCTCTTCTGCTCAATCTAAGGGACTCGTTGCACATACAGCAAGTGATACACCTTAAATGCTTCTCCTCCTCGGAGCATCTAACCACAAATCAAGACATTAGCGGCCAATAAAATTATGCCAGGAACTGACGTTCCATGTCCCATCCAGATCACACGGTGGACACAGCTGCAATACCATCTTCCTGCCCACTGGTATGGCCTGAGACACGTCCCTGCTGCAGGGAAAATACCACCTAAGTGCAATGGTATTTATGTGGTTGAACCAAGGCGTGAGGGTGAGAATTTGATGCAAATTTTCTGTCCCATGTTCCCAGTTTCAGTGTCATTTGGGTAACAAAAACACCAGTGAAACAAGACTGTGCCAGAGACAACCTATAAAGGGAAGATAAGTATGATTTGATGGGAAGCAAACAAAAAGAAAAATTACCCCAGTTCTCACACTCAGGGTCGAATTTCTATCATCACTCTCCCCTCTTTCCCTTTCACCATTGGATCAAATCTCAGCTGTTTGATGACTTGGCAACAACTGAGCTGAAGCTGAGCACTTTAGGAGTTGATATAAGGAACAGAAATCACCACTGTGAAATCTGAGACAGTTTTCACACATAGAGTGGGAACAGAAGAGCACAGACAGAGAGGAGCTTTACCAAATCTGCAATGTAAGTAATTCTTCTCTGGTTTCTAAGTTAAGATCACCAGCTTTCCAGCCTGAATATTAAGCATGGAGCAGCAGAGCAGCAGAGAGACTGCTGTGGTGACAAATTTTTATTTCTTTGTTAAGGGGGATACAGACTCTGAAGGGAAAATAGTGAATAAGGGAGCTAAGGGAGACACAGAGAGGGGAGAAAAAGCTAGTAGATGTCTCTGGTGCTGGCTCTATGGACAGACAGGGCTGCTCTTCCCTAAACCGTCGCAGGCCACGGGTGAGAAAGAGCATGGATTTGAGGAGAGATGAATAAAACCCAGTTCACTACAGTATGAAGGGGGAGGGAGGTGGGTCTATATAAACACTAAACGAGATCTCCTGCAGTTCAGGGAAAGGTAAAGCTGTGTCAGGGCTGAAAGACAGAGAACTGTTGGTCAGATGTGAACCAAACACAGGCAGAGGAAGAGGGCTCCACTTCCCCTTGAGAAAGCCAAAGGCAAGGCAGTCTGTTGAGAACTGGGCTGGTTTCTAGAAGCATGCAGTACAGCATTAGAACAAGCTCTCTTTGCCTAGCAATGTTCAGGACACAAAAATTCCAGTAAAATGTATTCACATTCTATCTGCACTGGTAAAGTTCATGTACAGAGTGGGCAATCTGTTTTGACCATCCCCTAAATCCTACATGTCCTAGAAAATACAGCTCTTTAGCAGAAAAGTCTGAGGCCACTGACAGGAAAGTAAAGAGGAATGCTGTTTTCTGAAAGTGATAATAAAAATTCAAGAGTTTTACAGGCACTGAATTTTGTCACAGTAAAAGCCAAGAAGCCTTGTAAAATGAAAATGAGTCGCATAGCTGTGCACTGTAGGGCACTTGCTGAAATAAGGACTCCAGTTATTTGTGTGGGGGAAGGGAAGCCACAGTTACTCTATTTCCCTGCTGTGTTTGCTTAAAAAGTTGAGGGCGTGTGATGAGTTGATCCTTTCCCATTTAATGACTTCAAATTTCCCTCTTCTCTAACACTGTAACCTGCCTTCTTTCAGGAGCAGTCCTTTTCCAGCTCAGGAATTTGCCAGTTTGTTCTCCCGAGGTGAGCAGTGAAGGGCCCCATACCTGCTGCAGGAATACAGAGCTGTACAGATATTTTTGCACCATTACAGGGACAACAGGGCCATGCCACCTTTCTGGATTATCAGCTTCAACTAGGTCTGTCACTCTCTACTGCCCAAAGACAGAACATTGGGAGGAGAATGAGTGGACACTCATACTGAGCCTTTTCTTGTGAAGCAAGAGAGCACATGGAAGGGAATACAAGGAAGAGGAAGGGGATGAGTAATGCTGATCTGGAAGGAAATAGAGGGAGATGAGTAAACAGCGTGCTAAGAGCTGGAAAGTGCTAAAAACCTCAGCAAGAAGATCTGAAGCACTTATCAACACGTATTACTCCAGAATGACCCAAAGACAAGCCAGGCTGACACCAGGATACAGAAACCCATGTGTGGACCCAGAAAAGGCAGATGAGCCCTTTCTGGCAGGTGTGTAATGCAGATGACAAGGGTGATGTGCTGCCATAAAGACAGAGAGGTAGCACGGGCGTCAGGGCATGTGGTGCTTTCATTCCCAAGTACACCTCTTCAATTTTGTTGCAGACCTATATGAACACTTTAAATGTAGCCAGGAAAGCTGCGCCCATTTAGAAAGATCTCTGATTCTCTTCTCTGAAGAACACACACCACTGAGGTCGCAGTAACCTGGCTTTAGCTTGGGTCCATTAGGTTCACCTCCTCACAAATGCCAGAGGGGCTTTTCAGCATAGTGCAAGAAACCTGAGCTCTTAAATTACCAAATGGAAAAACATTAGGAGCTTTGTAATGAGTTCCCAAAGAACAGCAGAGAAACATCCCATTCTTGTGGATCCATCTGCAGCCGTCTGCAACCCTTTTGCTGTGACTCTGTGCAGGTACAAACAACCTGTGCTGGAAGCAATAAGTTCCCAAGTACAGAAGCTGAGCCACAACAAAGCCCCTGACTCCAGAACTGACCCTGCCAGGCCCACTGTGACTCGGGCCAGGCAGAGAGCTGCTGGGGTACAGGGACACCACAGTGACCAGGCAAGGCTGGAGGGCCCCAGGGAACAAGGAGGCTCTCAGAGCACACAGGAGAGCCTGAGGGAGGCAAGGCAAACCATGAATTAAGGTAATACATCTTGAAGGAAATCTCCCAAAGCAGTTATCAATAAAGCTACCGAGGATAAAAGGGATTTGAGTGTAATCTGCAACATTGAGGCAAGGCTAACCAGCGCCCTGGTTCTGCACACCAGGGGCATGTGGAGATGGGATCAGCTCATGCAGAAACAACTACTTTCTAATTCTCTTTTTAGATGTGCGTTTTTCTGCTCTCTGAAACTGTAGATAAATTCTCATTAGCAACAACAATATCAACAATTAACACTGTAACATATTCAAGTCCCTGGATCTTTTTGTGCTAAACATGACTCTTCCTCTTCAGCATGTTGGTGGCTCAGTAGGCTTGGCATAAACAATTGGCATTGGTGGGGTATCACAGTAGGGCATCTTGTTACTGCTCATCAAATTACTGCTCTTGTTACTGCTCATCCTGTGTTCCACAGGAACGGGCAGGAAAGTGTCTCATCTCATCCAGTTTTTGTGTGTGATTGTATCAGCATTTTTCTGAGATGCACTTAGTTGGGCTCTAGTAAAAAACTGTCACTCCACCTTTGAATAGATGATAGTAATATTTCACCTACCCCCTAAGAAAGAGACACTTGCTAGAGATTCAATCATAAACCTTGTCACCCTCTGCCAGTTTTAAAGTGCATGAAAGAATAAACCCTGCATCTCTCTGGCAGTTAACAGTGTGGCAATTAGTGCAGAAAGTTCTCCCTGAAATACTTCTTGTAAATTAAATGCCTGGGACCTTGCCTCAGTCTAAAAAGCATGACAGAAATATACAAGAAGGACCAAAGACTTTCCAGTGACTTTCCTAACCTCTCCACACAGCCCCTTTCCTACAGACATGGGAGTGGGAAGAAGAGCATTGAGTCCCTGTCATGGAAAGCTTTTGCAGTGCTCTATGCTCCAAGCAGAAGAGAAGCCTCCTGTGAGCTACCAAGGGACCAAGACTGCTTGGATTTTGCTGAGGCAAATGTACTACCTTGACAGCTCCCACACATGCTACAAGGGCTGCACTGATTTTCCATAAATCAACACCACCGAGAGGCTTAGCCCGATGCTTCCCTCTGCTCCTGGTTCTGACAGCCCAGCACAGGCACAGCTCATTTTGTTTCCCCTCACAGTGCATATATGGGGTGCTGGAGGGTATTTAGATCCTATTTCCTCTGGTTTTCTTCTTTTCAGTGAGTGATCTTTTCTTTTTCTGGCTTTTATTTTTTTCTTTTGTTTAAATCAGCCTGAACCCATGATGGGCTTCTTGTTGAAGACTGAATGACCACTGGCTGTTTTTCCATGTTGCCTTGACACGAGCTGCTGCATTTGGTAGATGACTTCTTTACCCTCACTATTTCCAAATCTCAGTACCTTTGTCAGCTGCTGAACATACTCCACATGCTTAATGGCTTCAGAGTGAGACAGAAGAGAAGTTTCTAAATATGGGTTTAGAAGGCACCTGGAAAAAATGAGTAGCTATTTTACAAACCGGTTTGAGTGTCTGTAAATCCAGAGACTTCCTTCACACTCAAAAATATGCAAAGAAATAAAAAGAATTAGCAGTTGTGATTGCGCTTAGGAAGCAAATTCCAGAAAGCTGGAAACAGGCTTGATGTGCTGAAGTAGAGCATTTACCCTTTGAGGGCTCTATATGTGATTTATAACATTTGTCTTTAACACCGCAACAAATTTCAGCTCCTAAAATGTGTAGTTCCTGAGTCTAGCATCAAACAGCTGGGCAGAAAGAACAGAAAAGCCTTTCTACAATGTATGTCATGCAAATGAAACAAATGAGAACTTTGCAAACCAGAAAAATACATCAGCAACATGAGGTGTCCTGCCAATGCCACTGTCACATGGCATCTTTGCTTTCACATACAGTACCTGAGGCCCTGAGTGCTGAGGGAGCTGAGAAAATAAACATCAAGGCTGGCTCCCAAACCTACTTCTGAGCAACTCTCAGGAAGGTAAGGATCAATTAGATGGATGGTGGGTGCTGTAGAGATCTGCTGCAGACAGCAAGAGAGAAGGCTACAAGATGTAGTCTCGGTAGTAAAGTGCTCATCAGTTAGAATGGTTTCCCCTCTCTTCTCATCTCTGCTACTCTCCACTTTCATTCCTGCTCCTGTTGCCCAGCTCACCCTTTCACAACTAGCCATAGCCCTTAGGCTACCTGCCAGGAGGCTTTTCTCATTCACAAGGAGGTAAAGAGAAGGCACAAAGCCAGCCAGTCAGAGGCATATTAACCAAGCCTCACAGGCAGCAAGTTCCTTTCTGCCCCCCCTGAGTCCATTCAGGACATGGATTCTTGCTATGCAGAGAAAGACCTTGGGTATTTCAAAGCAGAAAAGGCATCTGTGCTTTCTTTTGTCTGGGGATTTAAGTTACATGTTTGTCCCAAAAAATTTAGCCAACAAGAGCTTTAGTGAACAAAGAAACACAAGCCAACCTGGACTGAAATGAGGCTGGAAGGAAAGCAGATCGGGTTTCCAAGGCAGTTATGTAGGAAACCATCATTAGATGCTGCAAAATGCTCTCAGAGTTTCATGTTGGAGCTGAACTCAATATAATCAATGCCAGCTGTTCCATCAGTTTCAATAAGATGCTTGTCAGGCCCCTTGAAAGCAAACCATAAATTGGCACCAGTTTTTCCTTCCTGAAAGCAGCTGACACTCTTTTTCCCTTCTAATAACACAGGTCCTCATTTTCTGACGGATGTTGGGCTGATAGCAGTGTCCTGATGGTAACTTGTCCGTTGGGAAACCTAACAACAGACAAAACAAGCAAACCTGGCTTTCCACACTGATTACTCCCAAGTGAGTTGCTGAGACTCAAGGTTTCCACCAGCTTACCTGGTGCTCAGCTTTCAAGAAGATTCAGTGGGTGCAATTCACAGAGTCACGCTACAGCAACATCCCCAGCAGTGAAGATGAGAGGGCTGGTATCAGCAAAGTAACCAACTAAAACCGGTTGGTTTTGAGCATCCTTTCCAGGACACTTAGGCTGTCCTGTCTTTGTTACACGTCATGAAGCAGTCCTGGTTCTTGCTGAGTAAAGCAGGCTGCCTGGATGGTGCAGAGCTTCCAAGTTCCACACTCTGAGAAATGCCTGGTAGCAGAATCTGGGTTCAGACTGATGTGTATCCGATGTGACTGGGGCTGAGAGGTTGGAGCAGGACAGTATGGGTGCACCGAGTCATGCAGGACACAGAGAAGAAAAGCAACTTTTTCTGCTTGAACTGCATAAGCACAGGAACAGATGCTCAGTCACACTGCCGCTCCCTGTGGCACAGAGAGTTGGAAATGTAGCCAGATCTCCTACAGGAGAAACATTTAAGATTTCTTTAAGAAATCTTTAGGAGCAGCAGTGGCTCTAATACAGTGTTTGACGCAGGCAAGATATGCTGTGGGGCTGAGGAGAAAGGATATCTGTGGTAGAAGAAATCACCTGAATCACCTCTGTAAAATCCAACCACACTCTGTACTTCACAGAACAGGTTTTTGGACCTGGCTGTGATAAGGAGTGGTTCATAGAATCATCCTGAGACTGTTAAATGACAATAGGATTTAGCAAAATGCTACAAAAGAAGCTCTGCCTGTGAAATCTCTGTTTCCAATTAGGAAAAATGTTGAGGTCCTTCCCTAGGGCATTCTCCTTGTGATTCTCCTAAGAACTTTTGTGACTGCCTTTTCACAAAGACTCAGGGATTTAGGAACCTGCTCTATCACAGATGCCTTAATTCCTATGACTTTAGAAAATCTTGACCACCATTCCAGTTCACAAATTATACAGACAACTTAGTTACAGATACAAATGACATTTGATGCTTTAGCCAGGTAGACTAGGTTAGAAAGGCTCCTGAAGAAGACCCTCGCACCTATTTACGTCCACTCTCAACAGGTGAAAAGGCCTTTGAAATTTATGAAGGAGCTATTTCCTCTCAGAAGGCTCTGAGTTTCACAGTTCACAATGGTTGTTTACCCGACACTGCTCACTGGTTTGGTCAGAAGGGTGCCTGAAATAAGTCAGCCTTCAAGCCAAGGCATTCAATAAGCTCAGAGTAGTCATGGGCATTTAATAATATAATTAAAAGCTAGTTTCCTTTTCAAAGCAGTTTTACCACTACTACTCTTAGTTTAGATGCTACTAACTCCTGTTTCTTAATCTCTTAACACAAACAGGCCTTAAAAATCCTTTTCCTACTAAGCTTTGTGCTGGTCCTGGGCTCTTTGCTTCTCCAGGGTGTATGTCTGCTGCTGAACCTTGTGCCAGGGAAGGAGAACTAAGAGCAGGCTTAGCAGAGTGCCAAGTGTCACAGCCAGAGAAGAAGCTGGTCACTGATAGGGATGAAGCGAGTCAGATGGGAGCTGGCAGGGCCCAGCTGCTGTGCCAGCTGCTGAACAAACCCTCTTCACTTCACTTTGCCGGGCTGCCTCCCACACGCTGTGCTGACAAGGGCTGCATTGCCACATCCAACACTTCATTCTGTGCTTTGAAAGTCCAGAGTAATTGAGTGACAAAGCCATTCTGCCTTGCATCTCAGCAAAGGGTTTTACTCTAAAGACCCTTTCATCTTCTGACCTTCTCCTCTTTGCCCTTCCTTTAGCCTGGCTAGCTTGAGCCCTAAAGGGCACATGAAGGGGCAACTTTCCAAAAGTGCATCCTGTGCTCTCCTACCCTGAGCTCTGCCAGTGCAGTTGGAGCTTGGGGGAAGCATATGGCTGGGAACTGCCAGCATATCCAGGCTTCCTGAGAAGAACCCACCCCCTCCACAAATACAATGCCATGCAAGAGCTCCCCATCGAAACTCTTCTCGTGCTCCACAAGCAGGTCTGGATTACAACCACTTCAACCAATGCTGTTCCAGAAGGCTAGAAATTTGGGATCTTACAAAAACACTTCAAATACATGACCTGGCAAGGTCCCTACCCTTCCCTGCTTCCAGATTGGACACAACCTTGGACAAGTATAGAACAAAAAGTGGAAATGGGAAGGATAATTTTTCCAGGAAACACATAACTCAGGCTGCCCATACCGATGAGAGTTACATGAGTCACTCGTCCAACTTCTTAGTTCTGATGAGGCAATTTCTTAGAAGCATTAGAAGTAACAAAAGATTAAAAGAGAATTAAAAATATGGAACCATCACAAAAAATTAGGGAAATCTAGTATGGTCCTTAGGTATACAGCTCCCTGAATTTAGTATTAATGCCAGTCTTGCTAGAACAGTCGACCAATCCCTCTTATATTGCTTTGATTTCACAAACTTTATCACTCTCATCACCTACCCAGAACTCTCCTTGCAGTCTTGCTGTCTCTTTTGACATATGCTCACATGGAGGGGAGAGAAAAAGTAGGAGAATTTTGCAACCATCATGATTCTCAGTGACGGATGCCCAAGTTTTTTTTTTCCTTAGAAGGTTTGTATTTTCCTTCCTAATCTGCTCGAGTGTCCTCTCCTTTTCTCTCATGGTCCTGTATTCTCAGCAGTTCAGCAGAGAACAGTCCTGTGGTTGAACACACCAAAAGCAGAAACAAGCAGTTTCTGAAATATCTCCCAGTTGGGCTACTCTTGATTCACTTTGTGGTGTTTTCCCTCCACAACACACTGATAACCTCAGGAAGTGGTTTTGTGTTTGTTTGGGGTTTTATTTAAAGAACTAAAAATGCTCTGTTAAACTTCTCATGCCAATATGTGAGATTCCTCTCCACCTCCCTGAACCACCCCCATGTCTATTAAACTGATGCTTTCTTTCTCCACCTGTACTCTAACCAGCCCAACCCACCCCACAGATCATGTCTTTCAAGGTACTTCCATCTGTTCAGCTACCTTTCCAGAGGAGGAGATGGGACATGCTGCCTGAGCAGAGCAAAGAAACACTCAGGAGTAAAGGGTAAGTCTCCTCTGTGCCTGTGAAGAGCTTACAGCTGTTTCACAAGGGAGGAAGAAGTGGCTGAGGCCATGTTTCTTCCTATGCTCGATACAGAAAGCAAGTGCTCTTTTACTGTTACAGCCTGGGTCCCGAGAGCGAAGGCTGGACTGGCCCAGCCTCAGCTGTTAGACATGATTATGACACCAACATAGACTCCAGAAGTGGCTTCATTTCATGGAAGACATTACAGATTTTACCTTTTGCAATTCTCTATTAGGAAAAACACGGGATGAATGTAAGTATAAATTGAAATATACCTTTATATTTATGTCTTGTGCAGCACTATATTGATTGCCTAATAGGTGTGTATGCATAATGCACATTGAATATCATATAATCCTAAATACTAGAGATAGAGCTATCTAATGTATAGAAATTATTTTTCTCCTGCAATGAAGCTAATTATTATCAGGTGAAATGCAAGTATTCTTTTTACTAGCTTAGACCCTTCTGGAATGTGGATTTTACTCTAAGAAGTGATGGCAGGATCTGTTCTGAGGGTATAAGGCTACTTTGCTCCTCGTACTTTATTCTGTGTAAGCATCCAAAAGGAAACCATCTGGTCTGAAAGATGGCTATGCTATCAATTATCTGTGAGGGTGTATTTTCAAGGGAAATTATATCCTTTCAAGGTTTGGCTAGTTTGTTTAGAAAACTTTACCAGTGGAGAATTTGCTTTTAGGTGCCTTAAGTGTGTAAAATTTCAAGTCTGAATATTTGTGAAATAACAAAGTTTAAAAGGTCAAACAGGAAACTGAAAGGCAAGCTGTCTGTAGTCTGTACTATCAATGGTGTACATTGTTCTGCCAGGAATCACTAACTGGGGGGTATTCAAAGCCCTAGATAAGTACAGAGAGAATGCCACAGAGAAAGATGTGTCCCCTGTTAAGTTCCTGAAGTGCAGAAGCCCACAGGGCAGATGGGGAGGCTAACAAAGGAAAAGCAGAAGTAAGGATTCTGCTCCTATATGCACTGCTGGGAACTGCTCAAGGAGTTCAAGGGCTAGTACAGCCTCTGGGTGCAGTAGCCCAGAGACAGTCCTCCCCAAAACACAGCCAACCTTGGCTCCTTGGCCCCAGCATCTACAGTCACAGTTGAATGATGTCAGGGAAAAGAGCATTGCACCTTCGATATTGACTGCTGATGTCTCATCTCTCCTATCCTCTTTTGGACTGAGAGGCTGAGGGCCTCAGCACAAGCACAGCTGGCTCAGGTAACAGAAAAATGGAGAGTTTGAGATCAAGAGTCAACTTTGCATGCTCTCCAAGGTGCCATACCTGCCTGTGGGAAATTTCCCATTAATCTCAGTATTCCACAGGGGAATATAGTTGTGACTATCTGCATCTCTTAGTATAATAAATAAGGCCTCTGGGCCTGAAGGTAGAATGATTCCTAAGAAGTGTTCAGCTGAAATAAAATAATCAGTTCTTGAGATGTGTTTCTGATCTCTCACAACTTCTGCCAGGGTCAAGTCCATTTCTCAGTTTGCACTTGAATCTCCCATTTAATATTTAACTGCTTGATTTTATATCTCTATGAAACAATGGTGTTAAAGAAGTTGCCTGAATAGACAGTTGTGGCATTCTTTTCAAATACATAGAAGAAATTTTTTCAAACTTTTAGTAATTCTGATCTCTTTTTTGGTTGTTTGGCTTGTGGGTTTTTTTGTCATCATGCAGCACAGTCTTCAAAACACTGATAGCCAAATGCTTCTATCGAAATAAACAACCTGATTTTTAGCAAATACCTGCATTCTCACACTCTACACATCTATGGCACTCCATGAAATCTAACTGATGCTACTGCCATCTTGTTCACCACCAACTGGGATTAGTCAGCTGTAGCTCTGCTCCTCCAAAGAAGAGTGAAAATGAAGAGTAAATATCAGTTCTGAGCACTTAATAGAGCCAGAAATTATTAACTACCTCTAATTAGTGATACATGTTTATACCTGGAGCTACTAGCTCCAGCTGCTTCTCATTCTTGTGTCCTGGAAGAACTGTACTGCTGCCATCACCTTGGAGCAATCCTGAGCAGGAGACCTGCAGCTTGATAAACCCTCTTAAACTGCCTGTTATCTACTGGGAGTTTTGGGTGAGACCTTGCTGCAGCAAATACAAATCTCTGTGTACTAACATCAACCATTCACTCCACTCAGATTTTGCAAGCACAAAGTTCAGGTTCTGCCTGAAAATCTCTTCCTTTGAACATTTACCTATCTCAGAATTATTCTCAGAATATGGAAGTACATGTGGTTTTAGGGCTCTGGACCAAAACCACCGCACCCACCTAACTTAAGATGCTGATCTAACATGAATTTACTCTTCAAGCCTAAATTGTTCAAAGACTTGTGGAGATTTATCTTTGTATGAGCAAACTTTATGCTGGATCAGGTACTTTTGGTTCATGCCACTCTTCCTTTACACGGATAAGACATCACATTTCCAGAATAAATCAGGGAAATGTTTATCACCAGTTCAGTTAGGTGGTATGGCTTATTTGGATCAAAAGTGTACTCTAAGCTATGGAGTGACCAAAGCACCAGCAGTAAAATCCACCACACTCCCATCTTCTTCCCTAGCAATGTCCTAAGATATTGTTTCCAAAGACTGAGGTGGTTATTTTCCATGCTCACCGAGAGCCTGTCCTGTGAGCTTTACTGCCGTTCCACCACGGGGTTTATGCCATTAGCTACTGCCAGCAGCAGTCATCGAACACAGGTCTGTTGGGGCTGATCAGCTTGAATGTGTTCCATCCACTGCTTCAACTCCCCATTCATTAGTGGTGTGCAGCATCTCTCTTTCAAAGTCCTCAACCAGTACGTCAGATGTGGAGTGTACAGCATCCAGCACTGACCTTCACAACATGATGAGATGCAGCACCCACAGCAGGCAGAACTACAGTACTTTACTCCTGGTCTGACACCAGTTCACAAGCTCACCTTGGGAAAGCCATGTCAGCCCTCCTCGCCTGAGTTTTCCCAGCTGTTAGATATGGATAATAACGTTCTTTGAAGTCTGTCCAAATCCTTTGATAAAGGACAAAGATTTAAAAACATTATTCTTGACTGCACAGTCTTCAGGACATGAATTGCATCCTTGGCATGGGAAATCCTCTAACACACCACAAGTGCTAACCCTGCTCCAAAGAGAAAACAACAAACTCTGCACTGGCTTATCACTACAGGCACTGGAAAAATACACGTTGGTGCTGATACACTCTTGGATTTTGGCAAGTATGTGTGTTATTTCTGAACACAATCACAAATTGCTTTGAGTTCAAAGAATTGTTCAGTGCTGCTCAGGGTTATCTAGGAGGCAAGTCAACCTCCAGCTGTATCACCCTGTGTCCTTGGGAATATTCCTCTGGCTTGGTCTGAAGCTGAGTGGATTGTGAAGACACACAGCTGGGTTTCTGGGCATCCTCTTGGACTATACGTGTTCCAGTCAATGTATTTTACTTGCCAAGAGAGTTTTAATTTTCTGATTTAGAAGAATGAATTGTGGTAATGGGTGTCTACATTGGCAATGTGCAATCTTTTTGTTTGTTTTCTTCCTTTTGCTTAAAGGTCATATAATATTTGTACTAAGCAGTAATGACCAAAGGAGCATACACAGCTCTAACTCAGAACAGGGAGGGTCCTTCTTATGTCACTGCTGTCAACTTAGGACAAAAACTGCGATGAATAGGAAAAAATAAATAAATCTTTTGTTTTCAAAGCTAAATAGCCAAAAATGCAGCTAGAAAAGTTCCATAAAGGTTTAGCTTTCAGCAACACATAGCGGAAACAAAGCTCATTCCTCCTCTTGCTGTGCCCCCTGACCTCGGAGTTTTATATGTCACTGCCTAGAAGGCCTCTAGTCACGGCAGCCTCTGTGCATGGCTTTCCCAGGACTTTCAGGGTTTTCCTTGGGGGATGCTTGAGTGGGGGAAAAAAGGGTTTTAGCACCAGCCTTCGATTTAAAATAGCAGGGGGAGTTTACTGATTAATATTCATGAGAAGGGAACAGTCTGCTTTTTGTTACCACAGCCGTTTCCCATGCAAGGTGGGTTGAGAGGGAGGAATACATTAAGGAACATATCCTCCTGTCACAAGTACCACCACCTTTAGAGATACAGAAAATCAGGAGTCTGAGCAGAGCTCAGATGGTAAATATTTAACAGGGAAAGGACTTGCCTCCTCTTTTCTGCCTGTATATATTAAACTCATTCTTTCATTTTAACAAGGGAACTGTGTTTTCCTGCTCTCTCAACCCCCACGCCTGCCCCTCACTTAAATTCTGGGACTAAGTGGATAGTTCACAACATGCTATAAATCCCCTCCACCAGTAACCCAACTGAATGTATTTCCTTGTTTGGTTGTTTTCTAAAGTCATTGCTAGTCTTTCTCCAGTGGGAGATGTTCATTTTATTCACTGAGGCACAAGGAAGAGCAGGACAGGTTCCTTTGCACTTATAGCAGAAAATTTCTGGGATAACCAAGCTGAAATCCATGATTCTCACACCCATCTAAAACTGGCATATATAAAAAAGCACAAAGTAAGCAAAGTTCTTCAAACACAGGTGCTGATTTGTGATGCCTCTAAACTGTGAGGATTCACCTCAAAATGCTGCTTTCCATGTGCCAACGCACAGAGCATGGTCCTTGCCTTGACATCCTCAGTTCTTCTGCTGTCAACTCCATCAGCATCTGGGTTCAGGGATCCCAGAACCAAGAATGATTTCTGAAAAGTACAGTGAAGGGTTCAAAGGCTCTTCTGTGAGGATAAGCAAAGACTTCTTAATTTCTGTGCAATTAACAAACGGGGAAAATATACCAGCTCATTTGGCAAAGTCAGCTATTGTTTGATAACTCCTTAGAGTTATATAGGAGATTGTGGTACACCTCCAGTTCTAACAACAAGAGTGGATTTGTGCAGGAGCTGACAGACCTCTTTACCAAGAATTTTTTATCTATGTTCATGACCCTGTAATAGCAAGGTAGTAGCAAAGTAGCTGAGCATTACCATTTGACATTTTCTCTTGCACTGAGTGAAACAAACACTTCCAGCACAGCCACACTTCAGCTGATGCAACCAGCAGCAGACTGAGCACCAGAGCACATGGGCACTCCTGGGACCTCGCAGACAGGAACGAGCCCTGTGAGCTCATACACTTGAAAATGTTCATACTGAGCTGATCATGAACAGACTGTGGCAGTGCACAATTAAAATCACATCTGGATAACAAGACATCCACATCATCCTGACTGTAACCTTCTCTTCTTACCTCCACAGAACAAAAGAGCATTAGTGGATCAAAATGGCAATGCATATGGCCTGTGTAGGGGCCTGTCTCTCACAGAGGGCAGCAAGGGCCACGCTCTCAGAGCCAGGTTAGCTCTGCCACCAGCTGCTGGCAGGGCCTGGGGTCAGGCTGGATTTGGATGACCTGTGATCCCAGATCAACCTCACTGTTTTGACAGATGTCTTTAGACTAAGTGCAGTTAAATGGATCAGTACAGCCAATTTCACCTGGGGGAGGGATGGGGTAATGAAGAGAAGAGCAGAGAGAAATGACCAGTTTCACCACAACAGCTGTCCTTGTCCCAAAGGCCCTGTCCCAGTGCAATATCCCTCTATTTCTTCAGCATCCGGCTAGAAAATTTTGCCAGTGGAAACATGTTGGCTTTGCACTTTTGTGAAGATAAAACCATGAGATAGCTGTACCAACAGAAGTAGTTTTGCCTGTACAGCATCTCTTCCCTGGGAACCGAAACATTTCACATTGGCAAAGGACATCTACTGTCAGAAGCTTCATTTCCATTGCTTGGGTAGCAAAACTTCAGTAATGCAGATAAAGCAGATAATGAGACCCAGAGTTTCTCACTGAAGTCAGAGGAGTGAGGTTAGGATTTGGTTTAAGGGTGGCATGACGCATGAGAAGACATTGCATGGAGATGGGATATGATAACAGCTCAGAGGAATTGTTATCACCATGGTAGTCAAGGCTAAGAAGAAAGGAACTTTCTGAACAGGGCTGGGGAAAGGAGGGTCTCCCTGACCTTGGCTGCAGTGTGCTCACACCCCGAGCAGTGCACGCCTCGCTGGAGCTCTTGCTTTGAAGAACTGTACCTGACTTCAAGGTGATTGTGAATGCAGAGCATGACCCATTTTAAACAGGTAGGCCAAGAAAACCTCCATTTCTCTGCCTTTAGGGACCTGTTACAGAATACAGAGGACTTACCTTGAAAATGTTTTCCATACTGTTTGATGTTGTGGAACAGTCAGTGGGAATACTGACAGCATTAGATGCCTGGGTGGCTTATTGATTTGTTCTAGTTTTATTAAATTGGCTAAAGTTCATTCAAAAGTCTCCATTCCCCACACACAAATACTTACTCTGAATGCTGCCTTGAGAGGAGTAAATTGGGGGGGGGGAAAAAGGGAATTTTAAAGTTGAAAAATTTATCTAAAGAAATCTGTGATGTGAAAATGGACTTCATAAAAAGTATATATTATTTATATCACTAGCACAGTCTTCTGGGTTCAATATCTCTAGCTACTTAATTCTGCAAAAAGTTGAGTTGGTGTGTGCATGATATTTCTAAAGACAGATGCACACAAATGTGTGTGTCTGTGTTCAGAGGGAGAGACTTCTGAAGAGAATAATAATGATTCTACCACAGAAAGAAATTTTCCTTTTGTCAACAAAGTAACTAAAGAAAAGCTTAGACTATTGCCCTATTTTTGTAAGAAAATTGAGAATTGCGTTCTTGGTAACCTATACCCATGAAGTAATGACAGACAAATTAAATGGCTGAGGTCACGCAAGACCAGGCCAGACCTTTCCCCTTCCCCCACAGTAAGATTAGAGCCCCAGGCAAATTCCGAGAAACTTTACAAATTGAAGTAGGAGCTGTGAAAATGGCCCGTGCTCAGCAGCTGAGAGAAGGACCCCAGGATTTCACGGGGACAGGGTGTGAATGGCTCAGGTCTGGCTGAAGGAACACGGAGGAAGAAGAGGCACAGTGCTGGTGTTGCCAGAGCCCAAGTGCTCCTCCAGTGCAGGTGGGACAAAGGTATCCTAAATATCTCCCTGGATTGAATTCCAGATTTATCCATTCTGATGCGATCCAGAGAAAACTGTCAAAGGAAATGACATCTGTCAGAACAGGTGGAAGACCTGAATTTGATCCATCTCTTTGCTTCTGTGCTGAAACAGAAATTAATTTCCATGTTATTAACCCAAAGGAGACTTTACTGTTGTTATGGTCTCATTGAGACATCAGGAGAGATTTGGAGACTCTTTTATCCTCAGAAAACCCCTTCTACACCACCTCTGGTTTTAAGAAAAACACCACAGATTTAATCAGTTAGAACGTCACTATTCTTCTCTCAAAAAGTAGTGATGTTAAAACAGCTTCAGCAGATATTTTAAAGGCACAAACAGGTTAAAATTGATAATTCTTCCTGCTGTCTAATTCTGGATATATTTTAAGATGCATTTGTGTTTGAACGAGATCTTTTAAAAAGATCATTAATTGAAGCTGTCTGGCTCTGTCATCCTGCCCTCCCATTCTCCACCCAATGAATCAGTAAATTGTAACAAGAGAATCTGGCTAAACAAGTTCCTAATTCAAACGCCATCTTATGGACAAAGAAGCCTTTGAAAATAGTATCCGTCATCTGGCTCCTTGCGATGGAGCGGAAAGTTGTTTTTTCACTGTTCAGGGAATCCATCTCTCCCTTCAGCACCGTCAAACGCTGAGTGTGGTGCAGTGTGAGAGAGCCGAGTCCAGGGAGAGGAGAGGGAAGCAGGAGGCCTCTCTAGAGGAGCCCAGGGCAAGCAATTTCCTGCCAATTAACACACAGCTAGTGATAATATTCCTCCCAAGAATAAAGTTTCAGATAAGGAGAAATTTTATGCTGGTTGATTCCAGGTTACTGATAGAGCTTCCTTTTCTAAGGTCCAGCTGTCTCCTCGATGGAGTGCCTGGCTCCAGTGTGAGCAGTTCGGGGCCTCGGAGCGCGCACAAGCCAGGCTGGCTTTGATCGCAGAAATGAGACGATTGGCAGAAGAGTCCCACTTCCCGACAGGAGGAGAGCTCAACAGCAGCCTCTGAAGCTGAGCACACAACTTGTCATGGCTGGTTTTGTGCGGGTGTCACCAAGCTGTAGCTCTCCCTGCGAGCCCCGGCTGCATTCATAAGCAGAATTGCAAAGTTCACTGTGCAGCACTACAAAACTAAATTAATTTATCCGTGTAAAATGATTCAGAGCCTAGCACTGTACCATCCATGACAATAAACTAAGCAAACAAAATACTCCTGACTAGTAATCTATAAAACTGGTTTCAAATGTGTTTATTAATGTCTTTATAAAGAAACCTGCTCTTGGCAAGGTGGCAATTTTATATTTTTTTTCTTTTCATTATTAGCTGTTGGAGTACCTGAGAGCAACAGAGCACGAGGAAATCAGAATAAAAGACATTTGTTCTAAGTATAAATGCAAGGCATTTTCTGTGAGGAGACCAGACCCTTTTCCTTTACTCTCCTGCATCTTGTAGCTTCTTTGAGGAGGCTGGTGGGAAGAGGTTAAAGGTTACCTAGAGCTGCCAGTGAGAGTGAAAAATGGTGGATAGTGCCCCTGTTCTTGACTGTGAGTTCCTTTATTTCCTTTTGTCATGGCAATACCTTCCCAGGGAAGGCCTGAATGTTGCAAATTAGTGTTCCAACTTATCTTTCTAATTACCTCTTCAGGTGCAATACTGAGCCAGCTGCTTGCATGAACAAAAGAAACCGCTCAGTAGTGTCTGTGTATTGGTATCTGCCACAAACTTTTTTTTTAGGCGTATCAAGTATCTGGCTTATTATTAAACAAAAACAGTGACAGAATTTCCCCCCTTTTTCTGGTGAAGTAAAGATCTTTCCCTGAAAACTTCAGCCTGATACAAATTATTCTAGGAAGAAATCTCAACTTATACCAGTATATCTGAAAATGACACAATTAGAACATTTGATAGAATCAAATATGTGAGCTGAGTTTGAAGAAGCAAAAATTGGGTGCTGCTACAAATTAGAGAGACACAGGTCTTGGGGAGGGTGAATTCTGCCAGAGCTGTGTGAACAAGAGCTGCAGCTTTTATTTCCCACCACATGCTTCTTGGGCACAAAGGAAAACTCCCTCTGATGGGAAAGGATGATGATTTTGGTGACCATGCATGAGAGAAGCCTCAGGAGAAACGTTCAATTCTTGTGCTTGTTCAGAAAAGAAACCTTGGAAACTTGAAACAAATTCCCAGGAATGCTGTTGTCTGTTGTGCTCAGGCTGCCTCCAAGTACACAAGACTTCCTGGGAAAGAGAGTGCTGCCATGGAAGACTCCTTCCAGGTGAAAAAAGCTGTGGTGTTCTGCAAGAATTGTCACCAACAAAGAATTGCAAAAACTTAAAAGATAAGACAAAGAGATAATAGACCATTGTTCAGGACTCTATATGTAATCATAGACAACACAACTGGAGCAGGATACTGAACCCATCCTGACAGATGATGTCCAGCCTTTAGCCAGGAGAGGGAGATTAGGTTAACCCAAACAAGCCTGGCCTAAACAAGCTGGTAAATCATGCCAGCACATGAACCAAGACATGAAATCTGATTCCAATCCTATTGTGGTGGAAAAATCTCTTACTGACTATCATCAAAGTGTACTGAACTCTTAATAACAATATAAATACACACAGACAAAAAAAAATATTACATGGGACTTGTGGGCAGACAAGATCCTCATCAGGCTCTACTGATGTAGTGTGAGTTGCAGTGAGGTGAAAGAGCTCAGTGCAATGGACCAAAGGGGGTCTCTTGGGTGCGTGACTAAGTTAAATCTCAATGGCTGGGTATCTGGACCTAGCTAGAATGGTTGACTCCCTGAAAACTAGCCCTCAAGTTGGGTTTTTTTGTGAATCTGGCCGCTATACAAATGTTCATTTTCAACACTGACTAGAAATTCCTGTCACTAAGGAACTAATCTCAGAAAAAAAAAAAATACTTGCAATGGTATGTCAAAAAACACCAATCAACCAACCAACCAACCAACCAAAACAGCTTTTAGGTAACAGAAAAATGGAAAAATCTTTTTCTGTATTTTATTCATATTCTACTATCTATGTTAGTATGGTGGTCCAGAGCAGCAAATGCAAAGTCCCTGTGCATCCCCAGTTAGCAGAAACTGTTTTACTTTGCAGAGTAGTTTTGTGTGCACCAGCCCAATTGCTCATGGGCAATGCTAAGCCAGAGCTGGTTGGGATTCACCAGATAAGCTCCAGTCCATAATGGAAACCTGGGAGTCTGAGTCAATGCATGGTTCTTTGGAGAGCTTCTAAACACATCCTTGGTGGGAACATTTGGTTCAAGCAACCAGACCACCTCATCCAAAGAAAAGCTCCCAAACTGCCAGCAGGTCAGATGTAGGGGTTTTGGCAACAAGTAGCTTCAGTGTACTGATGCACCTGTGTTGCAGTAAATAACTTTAAACACAGCCTGACTGACTCAAAAGATGCCAAGTGTTTACTATTCCCTAATGAAGAGTTCCAGAGCCGTGATTCCAGCACACAGCAAATTATTACAGCCAAAGTATAATAAATAAATCAGCGTTCATATGAAGTCATGAGGAAAAGTGCCGCAGATTAGACACTCATTAGAGATTAATTTCCAAACTAGAGACTGAACAAAGAACTGATGTGATACAAAAGTTTTCACTTAAACAAGCCCACAAGGTTCTGGTCATATCATGAATACAGCTAATGCATTCTTATTGGCTTTTCATGTTTAGCCAATCCTGAATAAAATTATTAAAATGAGAGTTCTGATGTGTATTTTCTGTTTGATTGACAGTGGAACACTTTTATTTTGCTATGAAAAAAGAAGAAAAAGGTGGAATTCAAAGTAATTTTAAACGCTGATTTCAAAATCAGCTTGGAGAGGTCATTGATGGGTTCCGGCACCTGGTGCTGTGGCACCTGGGGTAATTCAGACAGATGATCAGTTCATTCAAGTCCACACTCAAAATGGTTGTTTTTCCTCCCTCTCATAATTAAGAAAAAAAGTCACTTGTCAGTGTCAGGCTTTACATATAAAAAGTAAAACACTCTGCACCACAGACAGAATTGTTCTTCTAGAAGGCAGAGAATTTTCTTCCATCTGTTATTACATAAATGGGATAATAAAGACATCCCAGAAAATTCAGTTAGCTTCAGTTATTAATTTTATACAAAATACTGCAAGTATTTCTTCAGCTATTATGTAGTTCTTCCTCATACCCTCACTGTTTTGTGTGTTTATACAGTTCGAGCATGTGTGTTCACACCACGTGAACAGATCTGATGCCCACACTGGGAATTTTCTTTCCTTTTTTGCGTATAGGATTGTTCCAGTTGCTAAAAGCTACAATCTACTGAAGATGACCTATATTTACTGCATTATTATACTGTATCTTCCCTGGTACATTGCTCTTAGAAGGATCAGACATTGCATACCATAGCAGAGGTATATACATGTTTATATAATAGATTTCAGCAGCTTAATTTCAGTGACAGAAGGCAATAGAATGGCAGCCAGGTAAGAGTCCTGTTATAAACATGTTACCTGAAGAACAAAAAAATAATATTTTTCTTTCAGTCCCAGGGGGTGAGGGACATGGTCCTATTAAGCTACATACAGTTACTTCATTTACATGGGACTGTATGTTTTGATACTAAAGAGCCTCCCTCTCTTTGGTGCAGAAAAGCTGTAGGTCCAGCTGGTTTCAACAAGCACGACAAGCACTTTGTATGACATGGACTCAGCCAGTGACCAGCAGTGTGAAAATGTAAAAATGGACTCTGGAGCACATAATGCTATTTTTACATAGCTGTCGCTACAAAATGTCATTAAGGCAGGTAAATTCTTGATACGAATTTTTGCACAAAGATGAGAGAATAATTCAGATTTTGCTTTGTCCTAATTCTGCATGTTTCCATAAGAAGCTGGGCTCTAGCTAAGGACTTTGATTTTCTGACTGGAAGGCGGTCCACAGTGAACTGATGCTCCTCCATCTTTTCCTGCCCACAAATACCTCTGCCCTTCTTACAAAGAGGAAAAGCTGAGAAACAAAAGGCCCTATTTCCATTGTCTTAAAGCAGCACTTTCATGATCTGAGAGTAGCCATCTGCAAGGATGAAAGGGAGGGTGAGTGAATGAATTACGTACAGAAAGAAACCAGCCAAAACTCCACCAGAAAGTAATGTTTACATCTGAACAGAGCTGCACAGAGAGAGGAAGGAACACACCGAAGGCAGAATCAACTTCCAGCCTGATCGCTAATTAATCTCATACTGGGAATATGATTTTTCTCTGTCTCAGAGATTCTTAAGGTGGTACATTCCTCAGAGCCATCGGAGGGGTCCGGGTCAGAGACCTCTTTGGCAGCACTCTGACAAGGACAAGCTAGGGCATCCCAGCTCTCCCCACCCCAGCTCCGGGCAGCAGCCACAAAGCCGGGCTCTCCCCTTCTGAATGACCCACAGCTATTCATTCAAGTTGGGCTTTTTGAAAGCCCCAGCTGCAAACTGAATGTCAAATGTAGAAGAGTAGCAACTTCCAGAGGCATTTAAACCAAGAAATTCTTCTTTGACATATTTCTGGGCAGGTTTTTTTAAATTTGGGCAGGCGATTTTTTTGAGGGGTCATGAACTAAGAGCAGGGCATTCCAGCCCTGGGAAGATATTCACCGCTCCCAGTTAGCAGCTGGGACTCTGCCGAGCCCGTAGGAATGCCCTGTTTCCAGGCAGCCGAGGCGCTGTGCGGGGCTGCAGGCTGACTGCAGAGCGACAACGGGCTGGCTCATTGTGGTTTGATTTGCAATTTCAGCAGCCACTCCACAGCCCAACGAGATTAAAAAGCCCTATGCCGGAGCCCAGGACAGGTGACAGCTCTTTTTTCCCCCTCTTTTTCTTTCTTTGTGGTTGTTGTTGTTGTTGTTGTTGTTGATGTGTTTTTTTGGGAAGTTCCAGTGCTGGGATGCTGCGTGGTTGGCCTGATCCAATCTCTCAGCTACTTGAACTGATCAAATTCAGTAAGACAATTCAGAGTCACAGATATTGTGAAGTGAGAATGAACGCAAGTAAATGAAATTTTATATTCAAATTTGCCACTAAGCAAACACAGTGACTTAAGAGGAAACTATAAACTGGGAAAAAAAAGAGACTATGGAGTGGAAAAAATACTTCAGATGTTGATCCTGTGGAGACCTTTACACTAATTACTTTTAACAAACACTGAGAATGAGAGGCTGCATCAATATGCTAACATTACTCACAGCAAAGTGTGGTTTTAAGACTGCCACACCATTCATCTCCTGCCTGATCTCTCTGCATCTTGCAGACATCCAGCAAACAGATTAGAGCAAGGCTAACACGTCTGGGTTTAGTTGGACATGCCCTCTTCTGCCCACAGATTTTGTCTGGAAGGAAGGGAGACTCTGAGGACCTTCCTTACATTTATGTGGGATTTCTGCAGGTCTAATACCCAGCTGGAACTACTATGTGGTAGCAACCTCAGGTTACTCAGTGTCCAAAAACCCCAGACATTTCCACAGCATCTGCACAGATCAGTTGTGGAGACCTTGCAAGCTGGTCCAACACTTCCTGGAAGTGTCAGAGGGGCTTGTGGTGCAAGTTTGAATCAGCTGTGAAACCAGGGCAGATAAATTCAATGTTTCCCAAAGCAGTGGGCTTGTGGTGCACATGCAGACCATCTGTGCAATGATATTTTTTCTTGACAATATCTTTGCCAGCATTCTGCAGAAAGACATACTGCACTTCTGGGCTAGAAAAAGAGCCCAAGAAAAAAGATCTGATATGAATCCTGGCCACCATTTCTGCTATAATTAGGAATACATTTCTAAGTTTGGGTCCTAACAGCTACAAGGCTAAGATATATGGATCCGGAAGTGCCAGCAACTTCAGCCTAGAGATCCCATACCGGCACTATGAAATCTAGCTTGGTATGAAGGCTGCAAAAAATATCCTTTTGGGAATCTGTTTGGGAGGGGTAAGGCATGTTCAGCTGCTGGATACAAACAGAAAGAAAAGGTTATCAAGTTTTACTTTTGTTAGAAAGTAAAATGTAGCAGAATTTGATTTTTGGTGGACATCAGGGTGAAAAGGAAGATGCGACTAAACCTTTCTAGCCTCTTTCTTGCTTCTGAAGTAACTCAAAAAACTACTTAGAGACACAAGGAACAGCAGTACTTTTAATCATCACCAGCAGGTCTTTAACCTCACAGGAAACAGAAAAGGAAGGACACATTGTAAAATATCCAGACAGACTAAAGGTCATTCTTTTTTCCCTCGGGATGAAACATTGCATCTTGCCTTAAGGACAAATATGCATCTGCTATATACACACTGTCACACAGAACATCCACATCTTTTCACTGGCACTTGATAGTGGCACAGCAAGTTTACATTTGAAAATAGAGATAGGCACAGCAGCAGTAAGCAAGTAAGAAAGCAACATAATAGAAAAAAACCCCAGACACTTCTCCACAGTGACAGAAGGATTGACCCAAGCCAGAAATATTTCGTGGCTGTGTAGTTAAAATCAGGTACATTACATTGAAATATTATTCTTGTGGAGTTTTAATTGGGAGGTAGGAAATTAGTCTAATGAAGCAGCCTAGAGCAGAATACACTTTCTAGAGCTCACCAACATTTTCACAGATTTTGGGCAGTTCACAAAACCTGAAGGACACACAACAGCAGCACAGAGTAACCAGGCTGGCTGGGATGGTTACAGGAGGCTGAGGGGCAACCAAACACCTTTCACTGAGGGAAAACACCTTGGCTGAAGGACAGCTGGACACTATCCTGCCTGAACACATTCCTTCACCCACAGACAATTTCTTTATGTTCTTGCAGTCAGTTGCTTCATTTCCAGCATCTAGTCTAAGACCTGCGAGGGGCCACGAGCTGACAGTTTGGCTGCAGATAATTCACACATTAGGATGGGACTTTTTTTCTCTTTTTCTCTTGAAAGCCTGCAGAAGGAGGGTGGCACCACCCTCGAGGCCTGGTGCCATTGTCCCAGTGACTGGCACCGAAGCTGTTAATTCTGCCTGAGGGGAAAGCGAGCTGGGGACTTCACATCTTGGGAAGGCTGGGCTTTCAGCAGCCACACCACAGAGGGTGGGGGACACAAATCCTTTCAGAGAGTGCCTGAATTGCAGCCCTGCTGAACAGCTTGAGCTGCAGAGGAGCCAGAGGAATCTCTCACTACTCCACACCCTGTAAATCCTTTGCTAATTGCTTTATTGCCATTATTGGTGAAGATAAAGGAAAAGGATTAATTAACTAAGAAAGAAGAGCATACATCTCACTAGATTGGTTCCATTAATTGATATGGGAGGGAGAAAAATCAATTAACAAATTCTTTTACCTCCCTGATCAGTCTGAAATCAGAGCTGTGGAGCTTTTTGGGAGGGCAGCATTGTGAAGGATAAAAAACCAGTTCGCTCCCCCAGCCAGCTACAGTTCATTCATCCGCCAGTTTGCAGTTTACACCACTTAATCTGGTGCTGTAAAGGCTGTGTTTTGCAGATATTTTGCAGTTCTGTGACAACAGGCAAAAACATAACAATGTCAGAGATATGAAACTTATGGGCACCAAGTCTGTAATTTTGCTGCCTCACTCTTAGCAGAAGTCTACTCGATTATATCACAAGACATGTAGCTCTAAAAATAATTATAACATGGACTTTGGTGTCTCCTGGCATTCTAAGTTAGATAATGATCTCCTGTATTGTATGAGAAGGAGAAAAAGAAGTAGAAGACAAGAATTCTGCATTTTGCTTGTCTTCTTGAAACTTTGTACAAATTCAGAGTTGGACTAAGATGCAGGAATCTACCCAAGATTCCTTTTGTATGGCATATTAGTTGAAGGAAATGAATGGTCCCCCAGGATAAGGCCTCAGAGGAAAGGAAGCATTTGATGAATGAGGTTAAAAAGGTCTCCATGTAGCTGTGTCATGCCCCAGTAAGGGCTTCTCCAGACAAGAATGATAGTGGTTTCCACTGCCTACACAAACAAGGGAGGCTATTCAGCATCTGTGTTGCAATGTATAAAAAACAAACAAATAATAACAACCATCAGAAACCCAAGTCACCCTATTTCTACAATTTCATCTAAAGCAATTGGAGCAAACTAGATGTAATGTATTCAATTGTTTAAGCACCATGAATCATTACTTTGTGTTTTAAAAAAAAATGATGGGGGGAGAGTTGTAGTTATCAACTGGGAATTACACAATTTGAATCTGATGTCTCGGGCAGTGATTCTTAAGTTTTGCTGTCACAGTCTCCCAGGGACGAAATTAGTGAATAAAAGAGAAAAAGATAGCACAGGCACTGAAACAGAGAGAAAAAAAAACTGCAAGTGAGGGACAGAGCAAGCTAATAAATAAAACAAGAGCCTGAAGGGAAGAGCTGCTTTGTCAGAATATAAATATTTCCCTTCTCCTTTTATCTTTAATGTGGTGCGAGGAGCTTATTAAGGGGAAGTGCAGCTCTGTCCCTGGAGTCCATCCACATAACCATGTAGGGAGCTCAGTCCAACACAACCCATGCAGCCACACACACATAAACTCTTCTCTGCTGGAAACAAATGTAATGTACCAAGTAATAAAAGGGAAAAGCAGGAACCCACGGTGGTCATTACAACTCTTATCTTGCTGGCCCTGGTGCTCCTTTACCTTAATGGGCACCAGCGCTGCCAGAGGCCTTGGGCAGGGAGCTCTGCTCTCCTTGGGTCTCTGTTGCAGCCTGGGAAGAACAAACCTTATCCTCCTGGTTCTGCAATGTGGGGAGAACCAATGTCGCAGCTTATAACAAATCCAGATTTGGGTAAATCGAAACAGAGAGGGTGTGAACCAATGTGTGTGCAAAGAGAGAAATGCTGCATTGTGAAGAGCCCTCACCGTGCACTAAGCACTGAGGAAGAAGCTTTTCCTTCTAACCATGGCTCAGCACAGCTGTGCCTGGCAGCCAGGCAAGGCCTTGCCTTCCTGCAGTGCCACGCTGTCTCCTGTGAACAGAGAGAACAGTCAAGCATGAAGCAAAATTTTGTATTAATGGCTCCTCTCTCTGAGATCTGGTTTCCAATAATGACTTGGTTCCCCTTCCCAGAGCTGGCACCAGCATCTCTTTGCCAGCCCTTCAAGATGTTCGACCATATGGCTGCACAAAGCTGCACCATCAGTCAAAGCCTCCAAGTCAGGAAGGGGACTGTTTCAAATTGCTGCCGGCAGATCTTTTCCCACTATTTTCCTTGCCTGAGCTGTCACAGATACAGGTGTCAACCTGGCTTCTTTACTGCTTCATTCCTTTCATCTACCCTTAAAAAAAGAGAGTGGGGGAAAGAGCAAAAAAGAAGGGCTTTGCATTTCCTCTACTCAGGCCTTAAAATGGAAAAATGAAGAGAATTCATTATTGGTGGTTGCTGATCCCTCCACCCCTACTGTTACACCATTGCAGCCCTTTGAGCATGACAAAATGAGCTCCTCAGGCTTGATTATGCAAGCCACTAATTCCTCCTCTAGGCAAGGGGGTGCTTGGGTTCCTTGGCTATACAATTTGGTTTACCCGGCTTTTGGTTTTGTTTCTGTTTATAGAGGCAAACCTTGGGCATTTTTACATTAAAAATGGATCTGATTTTTCTTTTAGCTGTATGCTAGTGAAGAGGAAGAGACTGTCACATACACACTATTTTCAACGATTTTTCAGAAACATTTTGGGTTTTCTCCCCTGATGCTTCCACATGAGCTCCTATCCCAACAGTAATGTTTTCATCATGTTTAAAACACAGATGACTTCAAATATTACCACTAAACTGAATTTTCTTGAAAAGGCTTTCAACAAGCAATTATTTTCCAAAGTGATTTTGACCAAAATTAGTGAAAAATATGTATTTTTAAAATCAATACTTTTAAAGACGGACAAAAGCAGTAATTAATTTTTATACAACCCCCATGCCAGTTCTAGGATTTTTTAGCTGGCCCTATTAGGAAACAAGCCTTCAAACCCTAGGGAATTATTTAGCAAAATACCATTTGTGCCGGCTCTCTCAGCTGCCTGGCTTCAGCTGCAGCTTCCCTGGAGTGGGTAAGCGCCTCTGAAGAAGCTTGGAAGTGGCCTGGGTTTCCTGGCCACCCACAGCCCTGGTGGTGAGCACCCAGAATCTGTGAGCATCTTAAAGGGAGAGTTGGTCTAGCTAAAAAAACCCCTAAACAACAACAAAACTGACCAGTTTTAAGATACGCTTTTGAAGCAAATCTAATTTTTAGATCTTTGATGCCTTAAGCACAACTACCCTAGACGTTCTTGGAAAACAGCGAGATTTTTTTGAATACTGTTTAGCAGATTTGGGGTCTGGTGAGTAGCTATCATCCAGCTGCTCAGGTTGCTTCAGAGAGGCCAAATTCACCATATCTGCATAATATCTAGGGACCAACGCCTGTAGACTTTACTCACAAAGAGCTGACCCTTGTGGTCAGGAAGAGTACTGAGTCACAGAAACAGATGAAAATCAGATGGCTGCAGCAGCTCCCACCGCCTTGCCCTGCCCTGCTGCTCTCCTGCAAGTGGCTGCCCCTCATGCAGGGATCTCTGGGCCAAAAGTAATGTGGTTCCAGGAATCACCTCAGTTTGCAGCTCAAAGAAGGGGAGTAACCCACTGCCAAAAATGAACTGTTCCAAAATACTGAGGCAGGCAACAGCAGTCCTGCAATGGCTCTGAGTTGAGCACAGGTATCCTTGCCCTGGAGGAAGTGATCTCTGGCACAGGGCAGGGGATGTCTGGGGACAGTCACCATTTCATCTTTCCACAGGCTATTTCATGTGTCATCATCCTTCTCTACTATAACTTGCATGGATAAATCTCACTGGGCAGAAATGCCTTTACTGTTGTGCCTAGGAAAGCACCAAGGATTACACTGCACTTGGATAATAACAATGGTGCATTTTAAATGCCTACTGTCTCCTGAACCAGAAGCCACTGGTGTGATGCTGCCTCATTCAAATTCAGGCAAAAATAATTTACAGCACCTCACAAATTGTCACAGATCAGATCAGCAACCTTAAAAAATACTATCAGTGTCCATAAAGAGTTTCCAGGATTAGCACTCCTTCACCATCACCCAACACACCATGTGGGGCAGCTTCTAAGATGCTACAGGAGGACTTGTTTGCTTTGCCCAGAAAGTAATTATTTTAATATTAGACCTCTTTTCCCTTTCCCCCCCACCCCTCCTCCACCAGCAACAGTCTTTATGAAAATAAACCAGTAGGAGTTTGGCAAAGACACCAGCATTAACATTTCTGCTTCAGCAGTTATACTTTAATAGCTATCAGCAGCTGGAATTTCAGTTCTCACCCCCCAGGCAAAATCCTGCACCTACAGCAGCACGGAGCTGGGAGGCAGGGTCACCTGGGATGCCACCCATTGCTGTTCCCAGCACCACTTCCTACAGCACAGGTCTGGCCGCAACACTCGCTCCTCATCCCACGGGTGGCACCGGCCCCTGCCCGACGTGCCCAACATCCCCGAGTGCCGTCCTGGGAGCAGCTCTGGGGGACAGAACTCGGGAGCAGCACAGAGGGACAGGAACTCGGGAGCAGCACAGAGGGACAGGCTCCTGGGAGCAGCACAGAGGGACAGGAACTCGGGAGCAGCACAGAGGGACAGGAACTCGGGAGCAGCACTGCGGGACAGAATCCCGGGAGCAGCTCTGCAGGACAGGCTCCTGGGAGCAGCACAGAGGGACAGGCTCCCGGGAGCAGCACAGAGGGACAGGCTCTCGCCGCGGCCTCGCCACAAGCAGCACACGCCTGCTCACTCACATCAGAAAGGAAACAGCAACCTGACAACTTTTATGATTTACTTCAAAATCTTTTTTTTTTTCCCCTAGGAGTAGCTTCTGCTCCACGCAAAACCCTCAAGCCAGTTTGTAAACACTCTCAAGTAGCACTAGCCTAGAACACTTTGGAGTGCTATGATATTAATGTTTTCAGAGATAGTGAGTGCATCTCTTTGCAATTTACAACTGTTGCCTTCTAAAATGGCTCATGAAGGCTTCCTTACTATGTAGTATGGAAAATTTCAACATAATTATGAACAAATCCACCATTAAAATCACAGCTTTACTGGACACATGTAGCAGCTGACCAAAATATGGCTTTATGACTTTCTATCAGATCAATAAGTTATAATCATTGAAAGAAAAACAGCTCACCCCACAACACAGTTCAATAAAACAGTTCAATAAAATCCCCTCAGCAAACCACACCCAGCTGCACTTACGTAAGGAAAGCAAATGAGAAACAGAGTTAAAATTTGAGCTTGAAAGCTGTACAGCTGTCTTTGAGATGCTGTGAGTTTTCAGTTTTCTCTAAACTTAAGGGGATGATCTGTGGGAGCAATGAGAGCAGGATATGTTATTTTTAGAAGCCAGGAGTGAAACAATCCACTACATCAAGCACATAAGAATTTGGCAGCAAATTAGGATTCAAGAGCTCTGAGTACCTTCCCCAGACTGAGTCTGTGCATTACTAAATACTGTAATGTGTTTTAAGTCACAAATATTTTCCTAGAATTTTAAATCATTTAAAACCAACAAACAAAGCAAAACTCCCCAAACAACAAAACAACCATCAAAATCCACCAAAGATTGAGAAAAAACCCAATACAAATATACACACATTCACAAAAAGTAATTGAATGCCCATTGTTCCAAGGTCTTAGCAAAGAAAAGAAATTGTCACTGTGGTACAGGCAAATGCAGGGGTTGCAAACAGCATGCATATTGAGACTGCATTTAGAGCAGAATTGCAGATGTTACTTTGAATTTCCCAGCTTTGGTAGGTGCAAACCAGACATACGATGTTATTTCTTTTTAGCCCATATGAGAAAATGTTACATGCAGTGGAAATCTATTTCAGACAGCAGTGTTTCTTTAGCAGAATGGGATTTCTGTGATGCTTTGCTTTGCTCCATCTGCTTCTAATTATTGCTCAATTCAAACAGCTATTTCTGCATTGACTTGCAGGAATCTCAGAAGGCACCTTCTATGTAGGCAAGAAGCATAGCCCATAAATAATTTCAAAAAGTATTAAAGAGGGGAAGCTTCATAGCTTTTCATTCCAATCTGACTATGTGGTATTTAAATAAACCTCTGTGGCTTTCCAGTAACATAGTAGGAACTCCCAGGTGGCAGGGCTGGGGGAAGAGAGGGAGGAGAGCACTAAACATACTAATGAACATGTAATTAAGAAAATGGGCCCTCATTCCCTGCAGAGACTCCGTGAGGAGGGAACTTATTTGAAGTGCTGCTTTCTGGTTCCCCTTCCTCCATGGAAGGAAATCAGCTGAATATCTCCAGTGCCAGTCACAGTACCAGTGGTCCCAGCTCCAAGAAAATACAGTCAATGCAGGCTGACACCAAGGTAGAAGTCATAGTTTGAAAGCAAGTGACTTAAAAAAAGGTAAAGGAGAGTACTTGATTCTGGTCCACAAGCCCCAGGATCCCAGGTTCTCAGGAGAGCTGTCTGTAAGCTTTGGTGTTATTGTGTGTCTGCCCCTTGCCCTTACACAGCATCGCTACACTGAAATGCAGTTCAGTCTCTGCAGCCTGAGAGCTCCTGTGGAAACAGAAATTCTGCACACAGCAGCATCATCCATCTCCAGGGTTTGCAGGGATGCAGCAGGCACTAGCCCTACACAGCAAACCTACAAATGTCCTTGAAGGAGAGAACCACCACAGCAGGTGGGTCTCCAAGCATGACCAGGACCAAAGGAAGAAACAATTCTTTGTAACATTTTAAATGTAATTGTGGAAAACACGGGATCATTTGTGCAAGCCCATTAAGAAGAGGCAAAAAAAATTTAAAATGTTTGTTTCTTTTTCCAATTCAAATTTGAAAGTGGAGTCATTAAACAAATTTCACCCTAAACATAGGATGGTAGCAGTGACTGGTAATTTAAGCATCCATGGGAGGAGACAGGATTTTGTAAACAGAGGCTTAGGAATTTCTTAGCCTCTTTAAACATCTGATAGATTCTGTATTGAATAACAGCTCTTTTCCTCTTGTTTTCTAAGCTTTGGAAACAACATGTTTCTGGAGACTACACTCATCTTTAGTGAGTCTTAACCAATCAAAGATAAACCATTTTTTTGAACATCAGGCAGTGGCTTCCTGCCTGTATGATTGTTGGATGGTAGAACCACATCCCAAGAGAGATGACAAGAGTCCCATTATTCCAGGCATTTAAAATTAGACTAATTATACCACTATAATATGTAATAGCAGGACCTAAAAGATATAATGGGTCTTTACCATCTCTTATTTTGGGCTAAATGCAGGTCTTCTTCCTACATAAACAGGGATTGGGGCTTTGATGAGTATCCTGCTGTTTCCATTGAAACAAGTGAGAACTCAAACAGGACAAGTGCAAGCCTTCAGTCTGCGCATTAAAGAAGATTTAAAAGATAACCTCAAATAGATGAATCTATAGAAAGACAAAATTAAATCCAGGTTGGGCATGAATGACAAAAGACATATCACAATGTATCTGACCACTGCAGCACCCCTCACAATCAAAGGCTATCAACAGGAGAGTGATCAGATCACCCAGTCACTATGTCCACACCACCCATGGGGCTAGAAGCAAAACAATTTAGTGTTCAAAAATACTGTGGCACCATCTGCAGTGAGCTGGGAAATTTATGTACAAACTTGAGAAACTTGGCTGTTTTTTATTAAAGTTTTACGTACCTCAGTTGGAACAGCCTTACATTGCTAGAGCTGCATGCAGAAACGCTCCCTGGTAAGAGACTGGTTGCCTTAATGGCAGCTGACAAATGAGACAGCTCTATGGAATTGGCTGCCCCATAGAAGGAGAACCTGTATTTTTAAATTTTTCTGCAGACTTTTCTGCAGGTTTTTGTAATTGTGCAGCTCCTTCAGGAAGGACATAGAGATCAGGTGTTAGCATTTGTCTTTGGCCTCAGAAACTGAAGGGAGGTTTATAGAAGGGTGAATCACACAGAAGGAACAAAATCACTGGGTTTCAGAGAAAAAGGGATGTCTGATAGACAGTCCAGACTAGGTCAAGGATCCATGATATGGACAACAGGTCTGAGGGAATATAGTTCTGGGAAGGGGAGCTTCAACCACAAAGTCAGCTTCTTAAAAAAACATTGCATGATTATGAGAGCAAGTAGATAAGGCTGTATTTATTTTTGCTCGGATCGATACTAGTTTTAGAATTATAAAGCAAGCAGTGACTCTGCCAGAGACCTTTGCATGTCTGTGAATCATTTTCACAGACACTGGGACAAGCTCAGGATAAGCTGGAGCATCCATTAGACTGCAACTCCTGCAGAAACCAAGAGAAGATGGCTGGCCCAGGGAGCCTGGGGCAGAACCATCCCAAGCAGTTCTTCTCCTGGCGCTGCCCAGGCTGATATCTCAGTGTATATAAACTTGGCCAAAATCAGCTACAGCAGTTTAGAAAGTGTCTAGCCAACATACTAGGTCAGAAGCACTTTCAAGACTTAAGGGATCAGAAAGTAAGTTTGCATGTGCCTATGCTACATCCAGATTTTGTAAAGCAGGATCTTCCTCACTGATGGAAAGAGGACAGCAGACACAAATGTCGTCTTTTCCAACTGTTTCTGGAATCTTCCTTTCTTCATACTGCAGTATACTCCACCCAGACATAATGGTGACAGGCCTGGCTGGCAATACTGCTGCCAGTAGAGAACTTGTCTTGTTTACAAAGGCACCTAGCCTAACAAGATGACATAGGGAGGGATTTCCTGGGTTCTATACCAAAGGCCTTCTATAGCCCTAAAACTCTGAAAAAGCAGATTAAATTCACGTTAAAGAAACAGACGGTTTCAAAGTATCATGAAAGGGTTAAAATGTAACTGATGTACTCAATGAACTGCTGAGTGGGGGATGAGCAGATCAGGTTTTGTTTTCTTATTCACGGATCTTAGAGATAAAGGCAATCATCAGCCTGATAGCTTATCCTTGCTTTCTAAAGTTTCCCCCAGTTTAACCATAAATGTGGAAGATAGTGCTACTTCCCTGTATCCTTTGGGATACTACTTCATAAACTAGTAATTGTTTTAGAAATCCGTGGTGCAAAGGGCTTTTACCTTTCTCGCTGTGGGAAGCCACATTCTCTCCAGGAGCATCCCGTGCCTTTTGTCACCTGAGCCCTCCCCATATGCTCTTTTCAATCAGTTTCTTATGTCTTCCATCTAATTTCAAATTAAGGGTCCTGTGGTGGTGGGCAGGGGTTTGCTTTTCCCACTCCCTGCCCATGAAATACAAGGCTCTCCTGCTTCACTACAGAAAGACTGGACTTCTTTGATGAGCTCTGGGAAGATGTAATTTTGACTAATCTATCAGACTGATAGAAACGCAAGCTGATATAATACTATGAACTAATCTTATTTCGAATTATGCAAATAATTATGTAAAATAGGCAAATGCATAATTTTCCTCCAGGCTCCAGGCATTTCTCCGTGCTTTAGGGAGTGCAAATTTTGATGTTCTTAGCTCAATAGCCTGTCTGATCATGTAAGGCTGTATGTAAGCGTGCTTCAAAATGTTGAGGTTAAAAGTGTCATAAAAGTTATTTACTAAAAGTAACTGGGAAAATCTGACAGCTCAGGCGGTGGCACCGGGACTCTGGCAGTGCTGGTTAGCAGGACAAGTGAGATGTGGTCCAACAAGTTTCTGTGGGTGGAAAGGACAAGGGGGAAGCGATGGCCTTTGTTCTTCTGAGGGCAAGGAGGACTGAAAGCCTTGCAACAGGTAATCTGAAAATGCTCTCCCTCAGGCACTCAAAATAAGTGGTGGGGCAGGGAGGGGGTGTTTTGTTTTGATTTCCCTCCCCCCATGGGAAGAGTTTTCTATCAGATGGGATAGGAAACAAGGATAATTATATTGGCACCATCTAAGGAGGGCTTAAAACAGCAGGAAAAGACATCATGTAGGGATGCCACTCCTCACTTTGACTTAGCTTGGAAGTTGAACTGGATTTATTTTTAAATGAGTAAGAAGACAGATAATTATTTGTTCCTAACAATTCCTCCCTATGCACAGTAGTCTAGTCAGTCAGCTCCAGAGCTGGTATCAACACCAGAAACTGTAAATTTATTCTGGAATCTAGGACTTGCCAGGACTTTGCTTGTAAAGGTTTACTGCTGGCAGATCATGCAGCATACTTAGAACATTTGCAGTTAGGAGATTTTTAGAGAAAACCTTTTGAACTGCTCAGTGGTTGCAATAGACAACTTGTCAGATGCTGCAAGGTCTTGTGCAGCATGTTTGTTCTGGGTGACTGATAACCTGGCTGCTGTGCTTACTGTGCTGATGAGGATCCCTCCTGTCAGGAGGAAATTTAAGTAATTTTGCAGGCTGCCGTTTGAACTGTAGCTGATGGTACTTACAGAGGTTCTGGATTCTGTGGACTAGTGTTCCAGAATCGTGAATTTTGCTGCTGCTTTATTTTTCTTTCTTTTCCTCCTCTTTATTTTCCCCTGAAAGCTGTCAGGATGTCTAAGACTGACTTAGGAGTCTGGGATTTTCTAACACCACAGTGTGCCACTTTGAGGCAATTGCCATTGCCTCTCTCAGTGATTGTTTCCCTTCTCTCTGTGGGTCTAAACAGAAAAAAAGATCTTGGAATTTGGTAACATACCCAAGAGACTTTCTTTATCCATCTCAGTAAATCCTGTTGCACATCCCTACCATCTGGTATGACCTAGCAGCATCACTGCATGTGATAAGTTTACTTTCTTCTCTCCCTAAGAAGTAATCTTGAACATAATCCTTCTTATTTTCTGCCTGTCTTTTCACTTTTTTTCTCCACTTTGCTTCATTTTGATTCTACATTATATTCGTAACTGTAAAGGATGCTTTTACAGCATGTATCAGAGATCCCAGTTATCCTTTTGTTCATTCCATGGTTTGGATGAATGACTCTAACAAATGGGACTAGTAGAAAACTGGGGGAGTCACTGGGGCTGTTTGCCCTTTCTTGTAAATAAATGTCCAGTTAAAGCCTTGCCACTTGATTTGATCAGCCTTACTCTGAATAGTTCCTGTCACTGTCTCCCCATTGCTGAGAGGGAATTTTTGCGATACAATTTTACTAGCTCTGAACTGGTTTCTTTACATACAGAAATCAGAATGAGCAATCCAAGGAGCAGAAAGTTTGAGGTTGCTTTACCTTCTCTGCATTGCCATTGGCTGCCAGTGAAACATCTCATATCATCCAATGTTTTTCATAGTGAATATCACAAAGCGCTTTGCAGATGAAGACAGTCATATAAGCCAAAGTGAAAAAGAGGCTTTAAGGTGATTATTACAGATTGGGGCGGGG
>VZSR01000028.1:2734878-2803242 GCA_013398615.1 Brachypodius melanocephalos | reverse complement strand
AACCCACCCCCCACCCGCCCACCAAACCAAATCAAACCAAATTAAAAAACCCCAAACACACATACAAACCAAACCAAAACAACTCAAAACAAAACCAATACAAAAACCCCAACCAACCCCCAAAACCCCAAACAAAACTGTGGAAAGAATAATTTTTTTGAAAGCTACTAGTGGCCAAAAACCAAACAATAGAGTAGACAGATTTATGTAAATTTGTCCCATGGGTGGTTACTTAGGTGAAGAGTATCACAAAAACCTTTTTAATCACTAGGTGCAGAAAAGCAAGGAATTTAGACAAAAAGCCTTAAAAATGAAAAAGTTAAGTTCCTCTAAGGCACTCTCAAACAATCATAACTGAGAAAGTAGAAAAGACATTTCTTTTCCAGAAGGAATTGTTGCAGCCATGACTAGCTAGTCTTTCCCATATGTATTTTTTTACATGCGGAGTATTATTTTTAAAAACATCTCCATTAAGAGGAGTAAATTTATTTTAGCAAGCCTGTTTGTAACTGTCAACTTCTCTTAAGAAATGTAACAAAAGCTGCAGCACCATGGTCTCTTCGGCATGAGGACACATTGTTTGTGAGCAGTAGAGGATATGGAAAACATTTGTCCAACAATTGCTGTTGGAGCTCCCTGAGCCCAACCCTGCTCTCTTTAACTGCCCTGGAGGATGGTACAGATTGGTGTCTCTGCCTAGCTGCTAACAGAAGCACACTCCCGAGCAAAGGAGAAAAAGTAAGAATTCGAGTACTGCAGTTCAGGGGGACCTCTGTCCTCAAAGGGAAGGATGAGGTAAGTTGAATAATACTTGGCTCGAGCTTGTCTGTGAGCACAAGCTCTCATGGGCCGGTGAAGCAGGAGCAGGCCTTGTTGCAGAGCTTTTGTCAAGCACACCCCTTCTGTGCTGCCGAAGATATGCTCTGCCTGCACCGTGGCTGGATGGTCCCAGCTCCCTGTGCTTCGGCAGTGCACCTCAAAACACAGCTATGCTGCAAAGCCCACATTCCTGTCCTTAGCAAATGTATGCTGGTGTCTGGTTCTAGATCTGCTTGGCCTAGCAGGCCAGTAACAGGGCTCCCCCCACCTATGCCATTTTCACTCCTGCAGGCAGGGTGCTTTCACAGAGGAACTCCTGGTTTTTCACTGTTTAACTGAGTCTCTTAAGAAATCGCAGCGGTGCAAACGGGGATTTAAAATTTCTCCTCTTTGCTTAGGTAACACTGGACGTTTCAAAAAAAGCTGCCTTCCCCCAGCTAAGGCTTAGATCTGCATGAATAAAGCGTTTATTCTGGCAGCAGAAAGCAGCAGTCATGGTGCGATAACAAATCAAACCCCCCACGCTGGGGAGGCGATGGCGCACAGACACGAACATCCCAACTACGCAATAGCATCGTTCTGCAAATGTACCCGGGCGATGGGTTTGGGGTTTTTTTCCTTACTCTATTTTTTCCTTCCATTTTAATAACTCCGGGCACAGGCAGCTGTTCGCATTTTCAAAGCCTGCTCAGAAAGCAGCCAGTTAATTTTAGTTTGCTCGGGCCACCCTGAGCGAGCTGCCTGGCCCCCCGCCCCCCTCGCTTTCCCGGCTGTGCCGGGCAGCGCTGGGGGTGGGGGCCGCGGGCGGCTCCTCCCGGCCCGGCCCGCCGGGGATGGGAAAAGTTGTTCCCAACTTTTTTCCCCTGGCGCGAGCTCCTCCCCCTTCCCTCCCCACGCACGGCCCCGCCCCCCCGCGCGGATTGGCGGGCGGGCGCGGCGAGGCCCCGCCCCCGGCGCGGTTTCTGAATGGGGCCGGCGGCGGGGGCGGGGCCCGCGCGGAGCTGCGCCTTTTTTGTGTGCCGGCGCGGCCGCGGGCCGGGAGCCGCGGAGCGGGCGGTGTCGGCGGGGCCGCGGGAGGAGCGGAGCGAAACGAGCCGAGCCGAGGCCGGAGGCTCGAGGCGCACGGCTATCCCGGACGCACAGCCCGCGGCGGTGTCCGTCGGGAGCGGAGCCCAGCCAAGCCGCGGGGAGGATCGGGCAGTAATTGGATTTTGAAAGTTATTTAAGCCCCGAAGTAAAATACACGGCTCAGCCGAGCGCGGTAATAATCCATTTAGCCGTAACCTAAATCCCCGGGGCCGTCCAGTCGTGCAAGGAGCAGCGCCTTCGCCTCGCTGCCGGGCCCTGCGCGGAGCTGGCCAGAGCCGTCGCCGGGCTACGCGCGCGTCTCCTGTTTCGCCGCTGCCGCTGCCTTCTCCGGGGAGAGCAGCTCCGGAAACTTTCGCCGACAGAAGCGCCGCCACCGCTCTGTGAGCGCCGCCGCGTCGGAGCCGAGGAAGAAAGTGGTGGAGGTCCAGCGCGGAGCCGCGTTCCTTCCATCGCCGAGCTCCTGCCCCACCGAAGGGGCCCCGCCGCCGCCCTCTGGTCGCCGATGCCCCTGGGGCGTCGCGGCGGCCGGCTCTGAAAGACTCCCTGAGGCTCCTCGGCCGCCTCGGTGATGCGGGCTGGAGGAGAATGCGGCGGAGCGGCCGCCGCCGGCCGCCCCTTGCTGGGGCTGGCTGCGCTGCTGGCCGCCCTGCTGGGGACCCCCGCGGGTGCCACGGCACAGCAGTACAACGGCGAGAAGGGCATCTCCGTGCCGGACCACGGTTTCTGCCAGCCCATCTCCATCCCGCTCTGCACGGATATCGCCTACAACCAGACCATCCTGCCCAACCTGCTGGGCCACACCAACCAGGAGGACGCAGGGCTGGAGGTGCACCAGTTCTACCCGCTGGTCAAGGTGCAGTGCTCGCCCGAGCTGAAGTTCTTCCTCTGCTCCATGTACGCGCCGGTGTGCACCGTGTTGGAGCAGGCCATCCCACCCTGCCGCTCCCTCTGCGAGCGGGCCCGTCAGGGCTGCGAGGCCCTCATGAACAAGTTCGGCTTCCAGTGGCCAGAGCGGCTCCGCTGCGAGAACTTCCCTGTTCACGGTGCGGGTGAGATCTGCGTGGGGCAGAACACGTCGGATGCCCCACCAGGGCCTGGTGGTGCGGCGGGTCGGGGGGTCACTGCCCACCCCACAGCTGGCTACCTCCCTGACTTTCTTACCCCACCACAGCCACCCTCTGGCTTCTCCTTCTCTTGCCCCCGGCAGCTCAAAGTGCCCTCTTACTTGGGCTACCGGTTCCTGGGGGAGCGGGACTGTGGAGCCCCCTGTGAGCCAGCCCGGCCCAACGGGCTCATGTACTTCAAGGAGGCAGAGGTGCGATTTGCCCGGCTGTGGGTGGGTGTGTGGTCCGTGCTTTGCTGTGCCTCCACCCTCTTCACCGTGCTCACCTATCTGGTGGACATGCGTCGTTTCAGCTACCCGGAGAGGCCCATCATCTTCCTCTCGGGCTGCTACTTCATGGTGGCAGTGGCCTACGCAGCAGGCTTCTTGCTGGAGGAGCGGGTGGTGTGTCTAGAGCGCTTCTCTGAGGATGGCTACCGCACTGTGGCCCAAGGCACCAAGAAAGAAGGCTGCACCATCCTCTTCATGATCCTTTACTTCTTTGGCATGGCCAGCTCCATCTGGTGGGTCATCCTGTCCCTCACCTGGTTCCTGGCTGCTGGCATGAAGTGGGGCCATGAGGCCATTGAGGCCAACTCCCAGTATTTTCATCTGGCTGCCTGGGCTGTGCCTGCTGTCAAAACCATCACCATCTTGGCCATGGGGCAGGTGGATGGGGATGTACTCAGCGGGGTGTGTTACGTAGGTATCTACAGTGTGGACTCGCTGAGGGGCTTTGTGCTGGCGCCCTTGTTTGTGTATCTCTTCATTGGCACTTCCTTCTTACTGGCTGGCTTCGTGTCCTTGTTTCGCATCCGTACCATCATGAAGCATGATGGCACCAAGACGGAGAAACTGGAGAAGCTGATGGTGCGCATTGGCGTCTTCAGTGTCCTCTACACCGTGCCTGCCACCATTGTCCTGGCGTGTTACTTCTACGAGCAAGCCTTTCGTGCCACCTGGGAGAAGACGTGGCTCCTCCAGACCTGCAAAACGTATGCTGTGCCCTGTCCCAGCCACTTTGCCCCTATGAGCCCAGACTTCACTGTCTTCATGATCAAGTACCTCATGACCATGATTGTTGGGATCACAACTGGCTTCTGGATTTGGTCTGGCAAAACCCTTCAGTCCTGGCGACGCTTCTACCACAGACTCAGTACCGGCAGCAAAGGCGAGACGGCAGTATGAGACCCCCCTGTCCCCTCTGGCACACACACACTCACACATGCATACACGCAGAGAAGGCAGAGGAGACGGATACTCAGCATAGGAGTAGGGCAATGGGTCCCTGAAAAGGGAGGAAGGGAGGCTTTTCCAAACTTTTTCTTCCTCACAGAAGGTTTGAAAAACAAAATCATTGCATTAAGGATCAGTCAAACTATGTCCAGTGGTGCTTACGACCAGCTAAGTGGGAGAGGACAGGAAAAGAGGCCACTGCTGGGATAAGAGAGTCCTTCACCCAGAAGTCTCCTTACTTCTTTCCAGCTACTCCTGTCGAGGAAAAGAAATTCCAACCCAGCTAAAACCATCCTGCCTTGCTTTGGACAAGAGGGAGGGGAAGGCAGATCTGTTGAGCCACCCCTGCCGAGAAGTGGCCAAATGCTCTCTGAATTGCCGGGGCCAAACTGCAGCGTGGGCCGGGTAACTCCCGAGCCTGAGCTCGCTGCCTGCTCCCTCCAGCTCGGCGGAGCCATCACGTGAGTACTGCACAGCCGGCTACAGCCCGATCGTGTGCTGGGGAGATGCCTCTGTTCTGTCAGCTCACAAGTTCCTTTTTACCTCAGTGATACCTGTTGTAATTGTTTTAAAGTAAAAAAATTGGCCCTCAATCTGTTGTTCTTGCTGCTGTGGGGAAGGAGGGGGTTGCTATTCCACACCCTGAAAAGAAATGACTTGTTGCTTTTCAGCAGAAGGCTTTTCCCCCTTGCCTTTGTTCTAGGAGACAAAGGGGGAAACAAAAGTGTTTTCTATGTAGAAAGGCATAAGCATGGGATCGGTTTTTATGGGCAAACTAACAAAAAGAAGTCGTTGAGGTTCACCCTTGGATGTGAGGAGTTCGCAGAAATAAACATTCCTTTTATGAAAAAAGGAGGAGGCAGGATGTTTTCCTACCGTTCAATATGGGCCACTTTTCTAGGCTGAAGGAAATGCAAGATTTAGGAAGGCAAGAAGAGCTTACCGAGAGCACCTGCCAAAACAAGAGCCATTAAAATATGTAACGTAAAGATAGGATTTTTTTCTTTCCTTCCCATAAACCTGCTTTGCGGTGAGCTCACTGCAGAAAAAGTCAATACACAGCCGGATTCTGGGGACGGGAGGAATCGTTTTGGCTCACGATGGACCCTTTGCCTGCTCTCCTCAGGTTCCCTGAGCTGCATGGCAATGATTCCTGGTGCAGGTGGGGGGGTTGGGGTTTAAAATCAAGCAGTTACTGCAAGTGAGGAGTCTTCTCATTTCAGCTAAAATACAGCTGGCTACGTTTCCAGTGATCACATCTTGGAAGGAAAAGTGTTCAAAAATTTATCAGCTAATGCATTGTTTTCTTTTTGGAATGTGACAGATTTTTCTATTCTGAAAATTTTTATGTTGACTTGTTCATATTTTATTTTTTGCATACTACTTTACCTTTATTTTCACTGAAGGGTTGTTTTTATAAGTATATGTGTGTGTGTATATTCTTGCCTAAGGACAAAATAGGACATTCTGGATTTTTAGCAAGTCTCCACCCTATAGCTGCTCATCACGTTTTTGGGGGGAAAGTGTCTAGAGTGAAACTTTAAAAAGAAAAAAAATTGTTCAGGGTGTGGGGGCAGACTGCTGCTGTCTGAGAATGAGGAATGGGCCCATCAGCCAAATCCTTCAGTAGATTTGATGTCAGACTTGCAGGGCTTGGTTTGTCTTTTATAATGTGCACGTGGAAGAAAAAAACCCAAGCGTGTCAGACAAGTGGAGTATGTATATTTTGTAAATCTCATTTTTGTAAGAAAATATGTATTTATGTTTTTACTTGATTTTTTTAAGGTCTGTATGAGGCCCTGCTTCACCCCATGTACAGATCACTAAATAAATAATTTTTAATACAAGGCCTCTAATGACGTTTTTTCCATCTTTGAATACTTGGCAGGTTTTAGAAAGGGGGAAGCTCTGAAAAGTCGTGTCTTCTCCCCCACTTTGTTACGGCAAGAGACTTCTCAGTGAATGGAGACTGGAACTCAGCTGTGGTTTGAAATTGTTCGTTCTGATTACCAGGCCCTCACAACAGGAGAGCACATTTTGAGACAGCCGGTTTCAAATGTCTGCCCTCACTTGAGGTACTTGCATCCTAGCCAAGTTTTCTTCCAGTCTCTGCTTCTGCTGAGGGCAAGCTGATAAACCAGTTCCCTTATCTAGAAAATAAGGATAATGCTCTCTTCCCATTCCAAAGGGACTTTAAGATTGAGAACTGGAGGGTGCTACAAGTGCTGTAAATTAAGTCCTCACTTTGAGGGGTGGAGTGTAATAGGGAAACAGTAAGGACTAGGTCCTTTTTAATGGCTTTACCTGGGCAATAACATGAACTGGTGCTTTTTCTCCCATAGCACCTTTGCTCACTGCAGTTTTGTTCAAGTGAATTTACTTTTAATAGCTAGCCTGAAGCATACATTGTTTCTTATCACAGTCATCTGAAAGCTTCAGTGGTATGGTCTATTTTATTTATTTTTTTAACTGAAATGAATATTTAGATCTCAAGCTTTCCATGACTGTTGCTACAGTCATGGAAAGTGCCCTAACAAACAGAATTGTACACCTGTGAAATGATGATACTTTACAGAATTTCTTTCACAAGGATTTCAGCCTACTGTCTGCATTCATCACACTTCCAGTACCTTCAATTATGCCAATACTAAAATTTAAATTACAGAACAGAGATAGATTTAAGATGCTTTAGCTACATGCCATCATAGTAGCTGTGGTTGCACTGCAACATTGTCTCATTTACTAAGCATAATGTGTAACAGTTCCACTTTGAGGGCACTATTTTATTTGGACACTGCTCTCTCAAACTTAACCTTTTACTTTTACAGTGTATGAACTACTGATGTAAAAGTTCTTTTAAGAGAAATTCATGCTGCCTCTCTGGAAGAGCCACATCTTTTATTTGAAAACACCTATTTTATTTGCTGCTCCCCAGAATTGCTCACTTGTCAAGTTTCCTTTTTGAAAAGACCTTTGCGTTCTGCCAGTCAGGCTGCTTCAAACTGCTCCGTGACATGAGCTCGCTGATCATTGCTGAGGGGGGTTTCATTCCACTCACTCAGGAAACCTGAACCTTTCTATAAACATTTCCTCCCATTAATCCATCAGTGCCGGCCAGAGCGATGGAACGGCTGGAACAGCTTGGGCTGTGAAGGACTGGCAGCCGCAGGGAGCAGTGGTGTGACTGACACTCCTGTGCTGTGCAGCCACAGCTGCATCCCTGAACATGCAATCAATCCTGAATACATCAGGGACAGCCACGCCTGCCATCCGTGCAGGGGGCCTGCCCCACGGGCCCCCACTCGCCACCCATCTCCACTCACTGCAGGAAAAACCATTCACATGAGATTGCCTTTTTTTTTTTTTTTTTTTTTTTTTTTTTTTTTTTTTTTTTTCTCCATATGTGGAAAAACTCTATATAGACTTTCTTTAGTTCATGAGACATTTATACCTGAAAAAGAAGAGTCTCTATTTCCACCAGAAAGCACTAAAGCTGAATGCTTTTATTTCAGTATTTCCTATTAGGTATTTCTGGATTTAAAGTCACTTATGAAAAACTATCCAAATCCTGGGATTTAAGATAATTTTTAAAATTTGAAATTGTAGGTGAAATTTGATGCCGATGTAAAGTAGAAGGAACTGCTATTCACTTTTAAGCAGATGTGGCTCACATCAAGACTGAATTTGCTCACAGTGGAAACAATTCAGAGAATTTCAAGTAGTGATAGTGTCTGGCCTTCTGGAATAAAAATGACCATCACCATTTTGATAACAAAGTAGCAGTTACTTTCATAATGGAGTACAATTCAAAAAATCTCTTTGTGAAGCTCTCTGGAAAAAATGAGTAAAAATAAGCCTTTACTAGCTTTTGATAATCACTGCAAAACATTTTTCTCTGAATAATGTTCAAGCCGACTTTAATTTTTTTAAGAAAAATTTCCTCGCCTTTACCTTTGGCTCTTGTCTATGCAGCATGTTTTGGTTCACAGGAAACTTACCAAGTAATAGTTAACATTGATCCATATCCCCATAAGTGTACACCATATACTATATTTTCATGGAAACTATAGAAACACTGGTTCTCCAGTTTCAAAGACATTTGTGTAACTTTCCAAAATGAAGGATTATTGTTTCAGGCAAGTTAAAGGGGAGGCCTCAACAGTTCTAGAGTTCATGAATAACAACAGCAACAGAATGTTTGTCTCCACAGAAAAAAAGTGCTTTTGTAATACGTCAGTGTTTGTTTGGGTTTATTTTTGGTGGAATACCCACACCGACTATTGAATGTTTTTGTCTAAGTACTTCACCCGCAACCAATAGCTTTGCATGCAAGTAAAAACCACACATCTCTGTATTCACCAACTGGCAACAGTAAACATTACTTACAATTTCACATGGGTTTAGAAGCCAAATTACTAGCTTGCATTTCAAATAGCCTCTTTTTTTCTTCATCTCACTCTCATTTCCTTCCAGACTTTACAGGTACTTCATATACATTCTGCATTTCATACATGCCTTCTACTCCTTTTAATTTTAAAACCGTGAATCCAGCTGAAAGAAATTTAGCCTGTTGTTTGGAGAGGAAAAGATGACACTGAATCTTCAGCACTCTAATTGTTCATTGAGGAAGACTATTGCCAAGCCTGCCCTATATAAACCCTGTATAAAGGATAATTGTTTCATGCCAACATGTGTGTGGTTTTGGCAAATACAGCACTGCACAAATAATATAGGACTGGGGGAATAAATACAGTCATGGCAAATTGCCAAATGCCCCACTTAGAATCAACACATTTTGACTAAAACGATGCCCAAACTTTGAAACTAAAATATGTACATCAGAGTTTAACACTGCTCAGTTCATGTTGCAGTCAGAGGAGGGAGGTACAAGGGAGGGTTTTGATGCTGTTTAAACCCAAGGTCCAAGGTTGCCTGGTCCAGGTGGCAGGGCACTGCTTGTCTCAAAACCAGATCAGTGGAAGTAAGGCACAGACAGCACCTTCTCCTAATTCAGGTAAACACCAGGCTCAAGCACGGTGTTACCACAGCTGCAGCCAGATGGGATTCAACTGAATCAGGGCCAGGACAGCCCCAAACAGGGTCATGAGCTCGTAGTCCTCTGCATCACCTGCTCCTCTCTGTACAGCCAGCCTACACATTGCCAGGAAGCTATGGGACTGGGATAAATGAGAATATGGATAAAAAGCAGGAAAAAGCAGGGCCTAGAGCACATTTTTAAGTAACAACTAAATTGGAGGAGATCACTAATCTGTATTAGTCAAGAAATCCTGATTGCAACAACTTGTTCAGTTTGGCTGCCCCAGCTGTATCACAACTTGGCTTGGTAATAGGTTACCCTTCACTTAAGAATGTTACCCTTACGAATACACATAGAAAATCTGAGTCTGCTGCCTAGAGGGGTAGCCTATGTAAGTAGACTTTGGCTGTACAGATCTTGGAAATTAGTCTCGTCATGTGGCTACCAGGGTAGCCATAACCTTATCATTAAAACTTCAATCCCAAAGTCCAGGGTGACATCTAGAAAGAAGAAAAAGGAGGCTCAATTCTCCCCTACTTTGAGCTTTACTGAAGTTACTGCAACTCTAGCACTGTTCTCAAACCAATCTGCAGGAAGGCAAAATCATTCTCAGGTCAGGCAAGGAGATAGATTATTCCCACTATGCTGTCCTTTTCCTCAGGCTAACATTCTGAGGGACTTAAAAAAGCTTGTGGTGAATAGGGAATTCTGCCAGGAGCTGCAGTAGAAGAAAAACCATGTTATCTGGCCCAGATGGACACAAAAAGGTGTTCTAGCAAGCAGGCACTAATCTAAGATTTGAAAGACAAGTGGTTGATTACCTGCACAATCACAGATGGTGGCCAGATCACACACAGTCAGTGTTTCAGCACGATTCAGGCAGCAAAAAATGGAGGCAGGTTACATGGAAAGCACTTTTTGTAAACATTTAAATTCCACATCTAGAAAAATCTTGTCTCTGTCTCTAATTCCTTGTCTATAAAATTGGAGCAGTGACATTCTGTATATTATAGGGATGTTGTGAGAATGAATATTCTCAAAATCAGAAGAAACTGAATATAATTATAAGACAGTTTGTATAAATACCTCTGTCAGGCCTTTGTCTCACAGTCTGATAATTTTCAAGTAGATTCTGTTTTAGAGAATGCCAAATTAAGACCACCAGCTCGAATAAATTCTTTGTATGTTTTCCAATATCTTATCTAAAACTGGTCAGGCTGAGCACCTGCTTTCACAGGAGTATCACCTAGCCAGGCTCAACTATAAAGTGTGAGAGGGTATAAAGAGGCAAACTAGGTAAATTAAAAAAATACACTAAACTGGGTATGCATGTCAAACAAAATGGACTCAATGCATGTCAAACAAAACAGACACAAAGGTTACAGTGGTCTTAGGCATAGCAGAGATAAGGGTTTGGGCCTGTGCTGGTACTACAGTGCTGGTTCTTAACTCTTCCTGTACTCGCCAAGCTCTCATTTGCTATATGTTATAAACACTGTTACCATCAACAGGCTCAATGACAACCCTGCTGTCCCTCTTTAAATAAGTACTGTTCACTTCTGCTTGCCGCAAGTGGAAATCTAAATCTCAGTTGTAGGCCTAAAGCAGAGTTGACCAAAGTTTCATCCAAGCCCTTGGCAGTGAGAATTCACCTTCTCTGCCATGTTTTTACTTCATCTTTTAGTTCCTCAACAGTTTCTTTCTGCTACCATGACCTCAAACAACATCTTTCTCATTACTAATGATGGCCAAGGAGAAGGATTAGTTGGATGCTTGGACATTTTCCTGCCTTAACAACAGGGAACAGCATGAGGCTATTACAGTTCTTTCACCAATGAAATACAGAAGTGTCTAAGCTATTACAGTTCTTTCACCAATGAAATACAGAAGTTTCTAAGCTGACTGGGGTAAATGTTTGTGTCTTGCCCTGATGCCAGCCTTTCCCAGGGCAGATCTCTGCACCCATTCACCTTCATCACACATCAGGTTTTTGTTGCTAAATAAAGTAAACCAACAAATCAAAAAAGGATTCCTAAAAGCATCAAAGCATACACTAATTTATAGCTTACCCTCCCCAACAAACAAAAATGTAACTTATAGATTTTTCATGGAAGACAGTCAAAGGGAACTTGCCTGACATGGCTTCCTTCCACAGATTTTCCATGTGGTGTGTGTGTATGTGTGTGCATGCACATCTAGCATAGTGCATGCGAGAGTAACAGCTAGAAGTTACAACTGTAGGTAAATCTCTCATCAAAAGCCCAGTGAAGAGAGAAAATCAAAAGGCCCTTGCCCAATGCAGCTGTCTGCTAATTAAGCACTGGTGTTAATTGCAGTAGTGTGGCTGGTCCTCATTCACTGTGTTTGTTGTGGTGCCTGTGTGAGCTCCGGATTGCTCAGAACTTTCACATTCTCCCAGAAAATGAATCTGTCTATAAAGGGAATGAAAGGCTGTGATATGTATATATATCTATAGGGCTATTTTTAAAGAGAAAAAAATGATTTTTTCTGTGTGTTAGTTCAAAGCCAGCTTTGATTATCTAAAGCAAGTCAGTCTTTAGAAAGGGTAAAAAACTAAAATGTAAAGATGGAATCTTTTTTACCTAATCCATGATGAAAAGAACATTTCTTGTTTGTCATGCTCTTGCCTCTCAAATTTTTAATTTTATTTTTTAATTAACGGCAAAATGTAGAAGTCTCAGGCAGCATTTCCTGCCCTTATTTTACGAGATGTGCAAAGAAGCATTCCATTAGGGCCAGCAGCCAGTAAAGGGGATGTCATTTGACACCCTTCCACAGCTACGCATACCAGGCTGGAACCAAGCGGGATTATGTGAGTGGATAGAAAGCCCTTCTAGAGGGAGGATTTACTCATACTGTTTTTCTTTACACATTCTGCTCTCTGAAGATAATAAATCAGCTATTGGATTTGCAGAAACAGCTCTCACGGCGGCTGAAGAATTCCGGCACAAAGCAGATGAAGGCAAAGCTCTGGCCTCTCTAAAGCAGCTTGGGGCGACCACGGGAAGCAGAGACCGAACCGCAGCCGTGTGCGCGGGGACTGAACAGCGCCTGTGCCCGAACCATATTGCTCTTGTAACAGGGCAGGAGGTGGGCTGGGTTTCCAGAGCTCAGACCAAACCTCACGGAAGCCTTCTGCTTTTATGGCAGGCTAAACCTAATTCCTGCATTTGAGTGCTGTAAGATTTAAAAGTCTGTTCTTTACAGTTGCTTTGAGCCACCCTCTTTTCTGGTAAGAAATCCCTGATCTGCAAAGACTAATTAATCTATGGATGGTTTTGCAGTTATGAAGGCACAGTACTTCATATCATTGCCCACAGACAAGGATCTAATTTTCTGTCTTTGAGTGTTCTTAAGATTTTTGCCACTTCAACTAATAAAGTGAACATAAACACAGTTAATGCCCTAATTCCATGTCCTTCATTTTCCTCAAGCAAAGACCTTCCTGCACTGAATTTTGAATCGAATCTTTATCAAAATCGCTCAACGTGAGAACTGAAAACATATGTTTCTCAGAAAACAATTTCAAGAAACTCAGCAATTTCACTTAAATGACTCTGCCATTTTGCTATCAATTTTCATTAAAGCTTTAACAAAGTGTCCTTTGATCAGCATTTCACTATAGCACTCACTATAATGTAATACATTACTTGAAAACAGACATTAAAGATGGTATAACAAGTTATATATATATAAATAGGCCGATGGAAAACTGTCACGAGAACGGTTATTTTCACAATGTCCACCTCTCACCATCATCCCTGGCTGCATCCTATTCAGCCCATAAAGTTCTTTGTAGCAACACCAGCCTATTTTGTTTATCCTTAAATGTAATTCTGCACGTACAATGACACTTTTATTAGTAAATGAGAAGCAATGTGTGCCAGCAGACAGGGCACCAGACTAGAAGTCAGGAGACAGTCATACTTTTCCCCAAATTTGTCTGCAAATCCTTCCAATCATCCTTACCTCCATTACTTTTTCTGCCCTTCTCTAAATAGGACCATGCTCTTTGGGACAAAAAGAAGCCTCTATCATCTCCACATATGTGTTGGTACTGTTCCCATCTTATTGGAGCCCTGATCTTGATGGATAACTCTTAAGATTGGGCACAATGCAAGAGGTTCCAATTAAAAATAATTGATCATTAAGAGATGGAGAATAGCAGACTGAGCTGGCACTTTACTTTCTATGGGGAAATAGTCAAACACAAGTGGCAAAGTAGAGACATGTGATGACACCAAATCTTCCCAAAGAAATGAAAGTGGGAAGTGTCACTCACCACCTTTTGGGCTTTTGTGTAACATGCATAAGGAATGTTCCCTTCTCTGAAGAGTCTCTGGAGACCCTTCAGATGATGGGATTTACTGTCACATGCTCTCTTCTCCCTGTCTTTTTTTGGTTGTTGTACAAAGTGTTGCCATGTGGGGTCTGTGTGATAGCACATACTGCAAAACATCTCCAGCTGAGCAGAATCAGTGCTGGCCAGTAAGATTGTTAGTTGGCTGACTATTCCCTAAAAATGAAAACCAGACACTGAGGAAACTATCTTATTCATAAAAGGAAAATATTTATCTGCAATGAAATTTAAAAAACAAACCCAAAGCAAAATAACTACCTGGGTATTTTCATTAAACTATCACTAATGAATGATTCAGCAGCAGAGTAAAGAGGAAGCACACTACTTCCCCATGTACCCCAAAAATATGGATTTGAATTAAGTAAAACAAATTTTCAGTTAACTCTGAACTGCTTCAATTGAAGAAAATTAAGGGGGAAATGTCTGAACGCTTTGGTGAAATGCTTTTTACGTAAAGCAACACCAAATGTGAATTTGAAATGCACCCATAAAGACTGAAAAACATTAGGCAACCTTATAAGGTTCAGCTGGAATTAAGAGGGAGACTAAGAGATGGACTAAGGCTAAGATAACAGGTGAAGGCAGATAGCTTGGCTTTGGATCCACAGGGAGTTTAAAAGAGACACAGGAGTCAGTTTTACATACAGCTTGCCCCATATCACTGAAAAAGTCTAACCCACTTCACTTGCACCATGTAGACCTGGTAATAAGGGACACAAGGCAGAAAACTGAACATTTTTCTTAATGAGATTAAGAATGGCATGTAGGGAAAAGTGTTTGTGGAGAGCAGAGAAAGAGCAATAAAAACTGTTGAGACTGAAATGTGAGAAGCTTGTGGACACAGCTACAGCTGCATGTACATTTGCTTTTCTTGTGTTTCAGGCTGACCAAAAAGGAAATCCTGGTGTGAAGCCATGCTTTTGTGCCTGTCAGGCCCAGGCTCATGCTAACTGGCCCTGCCTGCTGGCTAATGCAAGGGCCTGGCTTGTGGACTGGGCTGGCTCATAGACACCCATCCCAAAGGCCATGCAAGGTGAAGGTGTGACTGCCTGCCCCAGTCCAGGCAGGTGTTGCTCTGGAATTCTTCAAGCTGCCTTTTTAACAGAATATTCATAGCAAAGTACTGCCTCTGTCACCTTTTAAGTGTGGTGAAGTGCCCAGGCTGTGAAGGAACACTTAGTCATACTTTGCTCCAGTTGCATCTTCAGGGCCATGGAATTTCTGATTTGTAAATCAATGTCATCAATGTGAATGCTCAACAACTTATATTCCTTCCACGAATTTTCAAAAGTATGAAGTTTGCTGACAAAGAAATTCATGAAGGTTGCCAGGAGCATGTAGTGCCTTTCTAGAATGTCAGTCCTAGCTATTCCCTTGGAAACCAGTAAATAAAGAGTTAAGGAATGAGCAAACACAACCTTAACTGTGCTGTTGGAGTGATGCCCCAATATGGCCATAGCATACAGAGCCTGTGCTATCTCAAAGGCAGAGTGCAAACATTTGGGGAATAGGGCACATGACCACAGGACAGAGTCTGAAGCCTTCTTTTTCGCAAGGCAAGACTGGTCTGGATGGAAGCCACTGGGACCGAGGGCAGGGGGAGTGCCAACAGCAACATTTCCCAGGAGACAGATGGTCTCCTCCTCAGGACTTGCATCTACTCAATTCACAACCCCTGTCTCACAGACTGCCATGGGAATGCTCCCTCCACCTCCCAATACTGAGCCCACAGACCATCCTACACCACCTTTGTGCACTTCTGGTAATTCCCCGGGGGGGAAGAGTTCTAGGCACTGGTATTACCACAATTTACAAAGTCAACAACAATAGGGGACAGAGTAGTGGACCACATACATGAACAGAGGAGGCAGGGAAGGAGGCAAGCCACCTCCCAGAGAGACAAGGCCTTTCTCGTGTCAAAGCTCAGCAGTTTCCTTGTGTCACAGCCACAAAGCAGCTAAGCGCTCCAGCTCTGCCAGCTGGAGCAAGGGAGCTCTCACAGCTGACCTGCACGATCCCTGGCAGTACAGCCAGCCTCAGTGAGGGCATGGGGAAGGTTTCTCAGCCCCTGCTTTTCAAAAGGCCTATGGCTGACCACATTTGCTACGATGGAAAGGCAAAAGAGCCTAGCAGACAGCTTTGCTTCTGTCTCAGTTAAGTGTTTTTTTGGCAGGGATAGGATGGCAGAGAGTGTCAGCACAAACACTGCTCTGAAATGCAGGGCCATAGAGAACTCTGCTCAAACACTTCCTATCATGGCAGGGGTATAGTCAGAAGTATTGCACTGTCCCTCTTCTCTATTTATTTCTCATTCTCTGCTCCCTAGGAAACTGAGAATTACATTAGCATCTCCCTCTTTTCTGTCCTACTTTGAATACCGAGCAGCTAGCACCCATTATTCTGTGACAATGTCCCATCTTACTGACATATCTTGAATATGTACATTTTTATACTGCTTTAATAGTGCTATTTTAAACTTTAAAGCCTGTCACTTGTCCTCATGAAAGTCAGATGGAAAATAATACTATTCTCATATTTTTTTCTGGTCTTAACATCCAAAGCAGCAGTCCCTAGAGCAAGCCTCTGTCCTCCTGTTGGTAAGAATTTCTGTAGCCAGTTTGTGCAGCGCTGTCCTGCAACTACAACCGAAGGGCAAATCCTAGTACTACAATTACTGCACATCTGCAGCATATGAGGACTTGTTCTGTGATCACTTGCAACCCCTTGATCTGAAGTTTTGTCTCAGCAATAAATGCATTATCAATTGAGAAATAAATACAGAAATTGAAGACTGCAAAGATAAACGCTGAGCTGTTCCCACCCTTGTGTGGACACAGGCATGTACTACTAGTAGTACAGCAGTGTGAGATCAAGAGGTGATCACAGAACTGTCTTGAATCCAAACCTCTAATCTCAGAGACCCAGACACCAGTCTCTCGATGCAGGAACATTCCTACAGTTTTTTCCAGACTTCCTCATTAGGAAGACCATTTTCCATTAACATCTACCAAAAGCCAAAACACGTAAGCTGTCCTACAGGAGACGGAAGCACGCTCCTGTTCCTCAGAAACACTCTCCTGACTCAGGGATGTGTTTGCAGAGCTGCAGACCCTATGCTTAGACCTGAACGCTCTCAAGCCTCCAGACCAAGCCCCAGGTGCAAACATTTGCTGCCTGATTCAGCATATCAGGCTAAGGACTGTTCTGCTTGACAAAGAAATGCCTGGTTGAGCAGGCTAGCAATGACCAACATAACCTGTCCACATTTCATGTGTGGGGGTGGGGGAAAGGCTACTGGAGATTGCTCAGTGTTGACAGAGCTGCCTTGTCCTTTTCCTAATGATCACCACTGCATTCTCATCAGAGCATTTGTCACCAGCAATTTAAGAGTTAATCAGGAGGGTGGACTGACAAGCATGTATCTTATTTGTCTTCTTTTGCACCTTAAAAAAAAAAAAAAAAACAAACCCTCTTAGATGCAGGTGTAAATGTCCCTTTTCCTGACCTACAAGGTATTTGCCATACTGTCTGTCCCTAGGGTTGAAATACTCCCTGGCAGTAAGGCTTCTGTAAACACTCCCACTTTATCTGCAGAAAGGGAGAATCCCAGCAGTGCTGGAAACACATATAAATGGAAACTGTTAAAAAAATTAATTAAAAAAAAATCATTCAGCATGTGTTAAAAGTAGCAGCAACTTCTGGCAAGAATTAATTAAACCAGATGAAACACTTCTGATATGATTTGTGTGATCAGACCATTTAATTAGTTCTGGCTTTTAGTTCATCCTAACAAGCTTCTGTGAGGGTGAAAAAGGAATAATTGTTTATTCAAATGGTAATAATTTGGGTTTCTTTAATTGATTCCTAGTGTGAAAGCATTGATTCCTGCTGTTTTCCAAAGTGCTGGATGGAAAAGTTCCAGCATGATGTCCAGTTCTAGAGGCCATCAGGTCCATCCCCCAGTGCAGCCCCCCATTTGGGATCTAGTCTGCTACAGCCCTATTGCTTCTCCTGGCTTGTCTGTACACTGCTGAGCAGTGAACAGGGCTTAGCCGTTCTGAAGTGCTTGTGGGTTTATTAAGTATTCCTGTGTGAAGCTGACTATGTGCTCATAAATAATGTTGCTGGGACTGAAACATGTTTTCTTTGCAGCAGGCTGGATATTCTGGAAAGGAAATGTCTTCAAAAAAAATTCTGACACCCAGAGAGTGTCTAAAAGTAAAGAGGTTTTAGATAATATAAAATCTTCCTTAAAAAAAGAAAAAGTGGGGGGTTTTTCTGTGCCTAAAGTTAATCCACCAATCTTTGCTCAAGAACTGAGCAGGAAATGGACTTTGTTTCACTACTAGGATACAGCATAGTGATGTTGTGGAGCTTACAAAGACACAGTAGAAGTTTTGAAAGCAGGACTGGTAATCCTGTTTCTGCTCATGCTAATTTGGTGGGTGCCAGTCGGTAAAAAGGCCACAGAATCCCTGCTGGGTGAAAGGGTGGTACAGGATGAAGGTATGCAAAGAAACAACAACCGAAAAAAAAAAAGCATTTCTGCAGTTTGAAACTCAATGGAAGCATATTGCAGATTTATGCCTAAACCAGTGCTGAATTATGGGTCACTGCTGTAAAACCAGAATTCCTTAGATTACTTAATCTAATGAGGTCTTTGAGAGAAGTAAAAGGCCCCAGTCTATAAGATTTAAGGGGTTGAGACCTTATCTACACACTTTCCTGCAAAGCTCCAGGTGCACTGTAAGATCTATATCATCAGTTCCATGCTAAAAACTTTGTTGTTTAAAACTAAACAATCAAAGGCTGAAAAGCAAAGCTCTCAAGTATCATGAAACAGCAAAGCAAAGGTTGCCTAATGTAACCTTCTTCTGCCTCGGGGTTGTGTGGTATAATATACTGCTTCAGTCTCTGACCAGGTACTGCCCCCACATTCATTTTTTTGGCAAGAGCCCTGCTTCACTCCAGGCACAGGCCTGACAATGCTCTGCATACAAAGCAGCTCTTCAATATTCTTTTTCATCTCAGCTCTTCAGTGTGGGGCTCTGGCTTCATCTCCTGCAAACTACTGCAACACTGCATGAACAATGATACTTTTCCATTCTATGCTGTTTCTTCTGTGCTGTTCAGACCCAGAGCCCTGAATGCTTTGCAGTGGTTAACACATTTATTCCCAAAATGTCCCTGTGACGTGAGGCAATATTATCCCTAGCTTAAAGAGTAAGATTGAGTTACCTTCTAAAGAAAAGTAGAAAAGAGGCAGGAAAAGCAACCAGATCTCTAGAGTCCCAATCAACCACCTAAATCATCATTTTTTACAACAGGCCTCTGGCCTTTATTCACACCACACAACTTCTGCTAGAGGTTAGGCAGCAGTGCCAGAGACACAGCCCTATTCACTGGTATAACATAAATCTACTATTGTGACTTGAGCCCAATATATTATATGACCCTGTTCTAGGTTTACTTACGGTGACATTCACTCCTCTGAAGAAAGTCAGCAGTTACATCCTTTCTCAGAGGTTGGCAGTTGTATGTGCACTTCATGCTTACCCCTCTGATCTTTTTTTTGGGGGGAGGAGGGGGGAAAAAAAAGAAAAAAAATTGTGCTGTTTATCCACTAGACATTGTGATAACATAATTAAGCACATGTGTATAGATTGTGATTAGAAGGGAAGGCTTCTTGAGAGCACTCTGGTAATCTAAAAAATAGGAGATAAAATAACACAAACTCTACATTAAAATAATTTTATCCAGTGAATTAGGGAACAGAGCAATCTCCTTTCAATCATCACCTTTATGGCAAGAGTCTGTTCTGTATACTCGAATACCTTCTATGTGCAAATTAAGAACCTTTTATCTTATTTAAATGCATATCTTGCTGTGTGAAAGGAAAAGCCTCAGATTTCTTCACAGAAGTACCTACTCAGTGCTCAGTTTATGTGACAGAGAGGATAGCAACAACACACTGGTCTTGTTCCTTTTGCACTTCACCAAGTTTACATATTTTCAGCTATCCATCTGTGTGGCCAGTGGAAACTTGTGCAAACCCCTAAGCAATGGAAGTTCCCTGTCCCTTTATATCTGAAGGTGATTCCCAAAATTCCTTTGTTCCAGAGTTAATGGTAAACCAGTACAAATAAATAATGTTTTCTGAAACAATATTTAAACCAAAGCAAATCTGAGTTTCACCAGACCAGTGAAATCTACCAATTACCCCTCTGAAGTCACATTTTCATTGCCTGCCTCGAGGCCCATAAATTAGTCAAAAGGTCAAGACTGTCAGTGCAGCAGAAAAAGTGTAGCTCCTCACACATATACATGCACTTCCCTGGTCTTTGGAAACACTCTGAGAACGAGGAAGCAACAACAACCCCCACACTAGGTCTCCAAAGCAAATTTACCAAATCATTAATAACACTTAATGTTCAAAACAGGTTGTTTTACAGTTCTAATACCTGCCATGGTCTCATTTTTTACTGAACAGCTCTTAATAAGTTTAAATAAATTTAATTAATGGCTACAAATTACTGAAGAAAACAGGCTTACCATGTTCAGCATGTTACTCTTTGCTGCCGTGATTTCTAATTTCAGCTTTCGAATTTCTTCTTTTAATATATATTTGATGTTTAAAAACATGCAGAGGCTTTTTGGGGAAGCTTTTCACCATGTAGCTACTAAGTATCTCTCATATATTAGGATTTATCTTTTGAAGAGCAAACTGAATGAAGCAAGAATTATTCCCACTTTGCAAATTGTGCAGCTATTGTACCCTGTTGGTCCCATAGCTGGGCCTGTGTGATGTTACTGCATTCCAGCCCCCTGCCTGTATTCCTGTGGTATCTGAGGGAATCAGGATACTTGGGGCTGCAGCACTGTTGACACAAGAAGGAAAGGTACCCCAAGCAAAGACCCTGCAGTCAGACTGAGGGTGAACTGGACATGTGGAAGTCAAGACAGAACAAGCTCTGGGCTTCTCCTCTATGTCAATTTTGCTGTCCCAGTACAAGGGGCTAGTGCCAGCCTAGTGCTGGGCTTACAAAACACCTAGACACGATCTCAGAAAATCTATTAATACAAAGACCCAGTGCTGGCTCAGAAACTTATTGATTGAGTTGCAGAGTAAACTTTGGAGAACACTCATTCTAGCCTTGCTGTTAATACTCTTCTCTGGCACACGTAATTAACCAGAGTTAGAGATTGACTAGAGACTTACATGTCTTCCCACTCTTACTCAAATCATGGTAGCTCTGCTATCACAATTGCACCACCAGGACATTTTAGCCACAGGGAAAGGCTAGGGCAGAGGTGGGAATGAGAGCTGGGGACTGAGCTTTGCTCAGTTTCATTTACTGCTCCAGCTGCCTTTGAAAAGATGAAAGGGCTATGGCAGCCAGGCGTTACCCTGCTGGCTCTGCTTCGCTCTGGCAGCCGCAGCTACCAAGGCAGCTCCCCTGGGCTCTGCCACAGCCAGAACAGTCACCACAGCTTCACTTCTGGTTTGCCTGCCCTTAGTAAATGTCTATTTTGCCTATGACAGACTTCCTCAAGGCCACACAGAGGTGGAGGCTACACCCAGATTTCAATTCTCAATATAGTATCTTAACCACAAGTCTGTCCTCCCTATCTCATTCCTCGGGCACATATTGCCTCAGTCTCTCTATGCCAAATACAGTGCAGTGTCTCACAAGACAAGGCTTCCTTCTCTCCTTTTTCAAGCTTCTAATGTTCACTCACTGTTTTCAAACAAGGGATGTTTTAAAACAGCAAAGAGCTCTATAAGGAGACTGCAGTTTACCTTAAAACCTAATCAAAGCAGACACAAAATCAGTGTAATACTCTCTGGCATGGTATTTCATGACTAAATCCACACTGCTAAAGATGTCTGCTCTCCAGCCCACATTCTTAAATCTCTGTTCACTCTCCTGCCCAATAGCACAGAGATAAGCAAAGGAGGGGGTTGTCTGGCCTGTGTGCTTTGTCTGGTAAACAAGTAACCACTGTAACACAGGGATTACAATGCATACACTGTCTCTCCTTGTGCTTACCCTCACCTACATCTCTGCTCCAGCTGCATCATTCCTGTGGAGTGCAATGGCCTCTGACAGTTACAGAGCACTCAACAGAATCCCCGAGACCAGGAAAATAAGGAAAAAATTTCTATCAACTGCCAAGTCAATCAGGACTTCATTTCTAACAGCCATTTCATCATGAGGACAACATTTCTAACAGTGGGAGCATGATACCCGAGCACGAGAATGCTCGAGTTTGTTGATCGCTCTGTACCCCAAATTCTGCGAGACACAGGCAGAGACTGCTAGAGATTTTCTCAACTTTTATGCAAACTCTGAATTCTCAGAAACACCAACATATGCAACCCTGGAGAAAGCTTAACATGAATTCTTTGCTGACACTGTCCTCCAGTTCACACGTTGGAAGACTTCTTCCCGCTTCCTCCTTGTCAAGGAAGACAGCTTCAACAATATGGATTTTATTGTACACCCCGTACATCCCACTTCTTCCCTTTGTCAATAGCACAGAGGCCCAAACGCCATCTCAGCCGCAAAGAGGAAATGACTATTCACAAGACACAAAGGTTTATGGATTTCTGCCTAACAAAAGATTATTCCTAAGCAGACTCTTGGTGTATTGGTGCCTCATCTCTACCGGTGGGAAAGCAGATGCCTCAAGTATGCCCAACAGCAAGGAGTAAGAGCACTCTCCAGGGCAGGTGTACTATGCAAGGTAGCCTCTTAATCTTCTCACATGCACAAGCATTATTTTTCATACCAGCTGCATCTTAAACACTCAGTTAAGATGGTGATTAGTGGTGGTGGTAGGGTGTCACAGTGGGAGCTTTCTTAAGAAGAAAAGGCTTTGATTGAGCCAATGAAAGCTGTTGCCAGGGAACCAGATGCCACGAACACACCACTCCAGCAGAGCAAGAATACAAACCATGTGAGTGCTGGACTGAGCTTTAAATGCATTTGCTGGTTGAGGCCTGAACACACCATTAACTCTTTCAGTACCTGAAACAGTTCATACAATGAACTGGGAAGATGGGAATCTGTTACAAATCCAAAGGAGCAAAACATCTCCTGACATTTCTCTCTAACACCCTGTTGATTCAGAAGAAAAACAAATGGGGGAAACTTTTGACCTTTAGTTTTTGACTGGCAAAGGACATTTGTTTGTTTTGTAAAGTATGTAAGGAAACTTCTCTTCAAAGTAACACTTAGTTTTACACTGATGTGAAAAAGAATCAGATAAGTGCTCAGATAACCCTCCAAAAGTATTAATTTTGTTTTTGTAGGCGGTGTTACAATGAAGTTTGTTGTGTACACAGTGTGTTCACTGGTCAGTTCCTCTGCAAGAGGAAAAGAATAGCTCAGATTCCATTTTTCCCAGATCTGAGCTGGTTTCCAACACAAATGTTACCGATTTGAATTTTATCTGATCAGTTGCCAATTTGTTTCAAAGTTAACTTTCCACTCTGATTACTAAATAGCCTTGACAGAGCATTTTTTTCCTAGTGTAAATTCCACAGCGCTCTGCAACTCTACCAGTAAAACGCAGCTAAAGCTCTAATTAAAAATCATGCCTGCCATATGTCAATTCATAAGAACTAAAATTAAACTAACAAGGGGCTGTAACCAAAACTTTTTTTGAACACAAGAGCCTGTCTGCTCTCTTTTGAAGCAGAACATGTGTAAGCCTGGGTAGTTCTTGCAGGACAAGGCCTGGTCCCAAACATTTTTATCTTCAGGACTCCAGCTGAATCCAGCACAGGTTCCTGAGCATGAAAAGCCATTCCCCACTCCACAGCCTGAGTGAAAGCCCCTTCATTTCTGTGCAGCCTGCACTGGCTGTGTGACTGCTTTGATCCCACAGAGCTGGTAACTGTGTTGAGCAAGTAACATGCTGCTGGCAGTATTATACTGAACTCCCCCTCAGCCTCCTTTCCAGCCTGTTGATATCCTGTGGTAATACCAGCCATCTAGTGAGCTCTGAGTTGGGGTCCAGTGTACCACTGCCTTTTTATGCCTCTCTCACAGTGCAGAAGGTCTGGGGGGAAAGGACATAGCAATACCATTATAATGCTTAAGTGGCCATAAAGTCCCAGTGTGAGTCCTAACAATCTGAACATAAGGGACAATAAACCTCGGGCCCCTCAAATTTATTCTAGGGAATTGGGAAGAGCGAGTAAAGTGCAAAGCTGATATAATATCTTCACACAGCCCCCATGCCAATTCCAGCCCAGCTTGTTGATGCCGGAAAGTTGGGCTCCCATGTGCCCATGGGCCATCTAAACAGGCATCACGCTATCCAGACAACACCATTCACTCTTGGAGTCCCGACTTGCAGCTATCGCATGGCTATAGTGCACAGCTGAAGGCTGGGAGAACACACACACATACATCAAAATACAACGCTGAAAAATATACCCCATGTTCATATAGGGCACTTTTGCCTTCCTGGATTCTGCAGTAATTTACTTGAGGGTCCATCCTGCTGTGGGCTTGGCCCTGAGACCCCTCATTAGTTACTATGTTGTTGTGAAGAGGGGCTGCCTGGCTGCTTAAAAATTAACTTCTGGGTTTAATCTGCAGATACAACACGTGCCAGGCTTACTGCAGTTGTTCCCTCTGCAGAGTCCCTCTCAAGCAGGACACAACTGCTTCGTTACAGAAGTTCTTGCGTAACACATAAAACAGGGAAAAACAACACTCCAGCTCAGCTTAGGTTAGCACTGGATAAGTGAAGAACGGGAAGAGATTTCTAAGCAGAGCAGAGTTAGCTAAACAACTTTGGCAATATATGAGGGCTAACAGCCCAGTTTTCTAACTAGTTCCATACAAAAATTCTAGCAATCAAAACCAGTCAGTGTCTGTGCTTTGTATTTTGAGCCTAAACTTACACACACAGCTAAACACTGCATGGTGGCAAAGGAAGCCATTGTGGTGTGCTGGCTTAGTGGGGCATCGATATGAAAGCATTGCTTACTGAACAAACATGGTTCTGTGGCAGGTCAGTGACCTCGGCAGAGCCCCTGCCAAAGATCCTATACAGATGTGATCCTGCTCAGTTTGCAAGAGCAAACAGAACTGCAGTGCAAGATGGTGCTGTTACAGAGGCTAATAATCCAATCTCTGCTCCACAAAGAGGTCCAGATGTACTGAAGTTACCATGCTGAAGAGTGATATTTAACACTACCTGTGGCTGTCCCTCTCCTCACCAAAGACAATCACCTTAAATATTCCTTAAACTTATGCTCACATGCACACACACAGGCTGCCATGTTAGAAGACTTCAAAGATACACCCTTTTTGTCATAAGCAGAACATGGAGTTTTTTCCCAACACAATGGGAAGAAATGAGAGTTTCATGGACAGTAGGAGCTGAATGCTGCTCTGAACAACTGCACTCAGACCCCAAACATGACACAGAATCCCTGTGTGAGTGTGTACTCACACTCTGTAGCCAGCCCAGAGCCACGAGCCCTCTGACCAGCCCCTGCAACAAGTCCATCCCCACACTCCACTACTGCCCACTCATCCCTCAGTCCTTTTCCTTTTTCTCCATGCTCAGCACTCCCAGAGCTCCCAGTGCCCTCATCCTCTCATTGGCAATATTTTCCATTTCCTTCCTCAGACTCCATCCCTGTTTTCCTTGTTCAAATTTTTTCCTCCTTTGCTCTTAAGCTCACCTTCACTCAGATGAGCATTGGGTCCTACTTTGAGTACATTTGTCACTTTTTTCCCAAACAAAATCTCTCATTACAATCATTGTCATACTCTGATAGTCACTGAAAATGCATGTTTTTCACAGCTACAAGACTGGAGAGTTTATTTCAATAATAAACTGAATTTACACACATTTCTTTTAACAGCATTTAAAACAGATCAGATATAGCACTCAAAAGTGCTGATTTTTTAGTTGTAAAATATACCTCCTTTTATGACATAAACCAACACTACTCACAAATACAACTGACAATCTTAAAAAGTAATTGCCAATACAGCTCCTTCCCACATTAGCCAAAATATAATTAAGCGCCGCTTAAAAACTATGTGATAGGGTGCTGGAAAAAAATTGCTAAAGGAATGTAAAGCAGAGAATCAACAACAGGCTTTGGGAGTAAATTTAGATTGATACTCCCACCTAAATCTCTATTTTCTTAATTTATGTTTTGTTCAACTCATTATAAAGTCATGAAGAACAATCATTCTTGGAATTATGTTATCTTAAGCTGGGGAGAATTCAGAATGCCTCTGCCAGTACAGGCTCATTTCTATTGCTCTTGTGTTGTGGAAAAGTGTCATTTTTGCCATCTGAAGAAAGCAGCTCCTGTGTTTGAAGATATATTTGTTTTGTACATTTTCTATCGCTGTTTGTATATTGTAAAGCACTTTGAGCACATGTAGAATGAAAGACACTGTGCGGAACACCGTTAAAAGTTGCCGTGTTGTAATCTGCTGTAAGTCTTTGTACATGGCAGCAGGGGGCACTTCCACAAGAATATGCTGAAGCGCAGTTGACAGACTTCCCTGGTTTCAAGGCCAGGCAGAATTGCTGCTCACTGTGCTCACAATCCACTTCTGAAAGCAGGGCATGACTGCACTGAGCAACAGCACCCCACCCCTCTTGTTCCTACGAAAAACTCCCAAAGCAAGTTGAGTAGCTTAGTGAGAAAATTAAAGAAAGAAACATGATGCTTTGAATGAAGTATGAAAAGGGCAAAGAATCACACACTTGAGCACCGAAGAAGTAAATGTCTGAACAGGTTCTGCCAGCCCACTGCTGGTATGGGGGATAAAGAACTTGAAGTCCATCACGAGGGTCAGGAACATAACAGGGATACTGGGACTCCTACCTAGGAATTTTAAAATATTCCTAAGCTAAATTTTTGCAAGAAAACAGTTAACCATCAGAGCAAAAGTCATTCAGTCATTAAAGACCTACACTCAAAGAGGTTAAGTCTTCTAAAAAACAATCCCCAAAATTGGTCTCTTCCAACTCTTTTCCTCCATTTTCAGCTAATAATGAAATCTGGAGGGTGTCGCAAAGGAAATACAATAAAGGAGCTCGGGAAAGATGATGTTATTTGGTCACATTTGAGGATTTACCGCAGGGCATTCCCTGACTCCGGTCTTTGGAGTATTTCTGTGCTTGCTTGTATTCTCCCTAGCTGATCCCAATTCCTGTTTAACACCATAGCAATGGAGAAACAATCCCTGACCACAATGAGGAGGGTGATGGTGGTGGCTCAGAAATCCCACGATGTTAAAACAACCAGAACAGAGAGAACAAGAAGTACATGGGACAGACGGGAGGGGGAAAAGTAACCAACATCATCACACTTTTCAAAAGCCCAGGATGTTTGTCTGGCTTTTCTGCTATGTGGAGTTGTGTGCTAGCAAGACACAGAATTACACATTAGTGTATTTGTGAATAAACAATCTGAGCACTCAGGCTCAAGCCTAATCTGTCCCTGCTAAAATGTGGCACTGAGGAGGTGCTGAAAAAAAAGACCAGGAGAAACTGAAAGTGCCTTAGGAACCAGAGGTAAGGTGCTGCTAGAAAATTCTCAATAGTAGCTCTCAGAGATGAAATATTTTCGATTTCAAAATGTTAACTTGTGTTAAGATAATAGAACAACAAATTATTTTACAATATCTTCTCTGCAATGAAAATCAAAATGTGGTAACCAATGGCATAATATAATGAGAGAGATTCATGTCTGGTGTAGCTAAAATTAGAACATCTTAACAAAATCATTGTTTGGGAAGGCAAAACACACAAGAATAGATTTTAAAGGGAAAATCATTGTCTCTGTGTTGTTAGATGTCAGACGAATGAGTAAAACTGCTAGTTGTAGGATTTGTGGGTTTTTTTGAATCTACATCTGTTATCATGATTTAAAACAATACTTTCTTCAAATAGGGCATGCCATCAGTTTCACAGTGGCTGAAAAAGAGACTTATTTATATGATGCACTTCAGTGTTGCCATAAAAACTGAATACATTAGAACCACAGCTTTTTACTGTGAGTTCACACTGAAAGCACACTGCAGCAACCCTAACCTGACTCACTCTGTCTTCAGAATTATTTCTCAAATAATCATATTTTGATCCAGGTACACAGAAAAACTGAAAAAGCCTGTAGGATGCAGATCACAATTTATCCCAAACTTCCCTCCCAGCTTCAGCACTGCAGTTCTACTAGAGCCAGAGGGACTAGGAAGAAAGCAGCAGCTTTGTGTATTTTTCATCCTGCCTTGAGGCAGATTGTGAATCTCTGCTCTACCTCTCATAATAATCATGACTGTTCACCCTGCTTAGCATTGCTATCAGAACAGCTCTTCTAAAATATAACTTCTGGTCATTGGGAGCCAGAATATGACCCTCTAAATCAAAGAAAGTATGTGAGCACTCCAATTACGAGAATAATTTGGAATCCCCTGTCTTCATTGCATTCAAGGTACCAGAGAACTTCCCTAGAGAAACGTTGTATGCTGGTTATCAGAGTTTTCTCTGTGGGCTGGGACAACTGATCTACCAGAGCCCTTCTTGAGGCCACGTCATTCAAGGCAACACCAACGCACAACGGTCTCAAAGCCTCTATTTTATCTGTACCTTCCCTAGGGCAGCCATCCCTCCAACCTCTGAGCGCATTGGGATGCATCTCAGGTTGGGATTCTCACAGCTAAGACAGCACAATCTGTTGGAGATGTCTGTTGCTGCCTCTCCTCCAACAAAGCATGCTAGAATTTCTGAGGGAACTCCCTGGTTTTTCATAGTCCCCATATAAAGACCATTTTATAGCAACTCCTTCATCATGTAATTAATCCCTCTGCTGCTGATGAGTAAAGGCTCATGTAAAGAAGAGAAAAATTCCTTGAGCTAGAATGGGCCAAATTTATGTATTCACAGAGGATACAGCGTAAGAGAACCATGGACTGATTCAAATGATAGCTACAATAACACAGTAGCTCTCTAGTATAGCAACTATCTATCCCACCTGAGGTTGGAGTCAAGTTTCAGTTCATGGTACATCCCTTTTTCTAAAGAGAGAGAAGTATATAAAGAGAAAAGGTAAAGGGGAAAACATTTTAAACTGAGAAAAATAGCAAGCTACAACTGTTTTTATTTCTAAGACATTTAATCCCTATACTATTACATATCAAATTGATTGTCAATCATGCGAGAAGAACATGTTTCACAATAATAGTCGTCATGGATGAGATGAAACAAACCAACACCAGTACCCCAGACTTTTGACCTACCAGTGTTGAGGAACCAGTGTGATACAAACCATATTGAATACAGGTGTGAAGATGGCTCTGGCATGCATGCTTATTAACAGACACCTTTGTCACATTTATTAGCAATATACTACACATACTGCTTGTATGTAGAACACTTCCAAGTGTGTTATGTACTGCTCTTGCAGTTCTTCCCATAGTTAGGGCACTTCTCAGATCCAGTCAGTGCATTTTAAAAGCACTATTTTTCAATTTGTATAGTCCATAGCCAATCAAACACACTGGACCACAGGTCAAAATAATTAAGTATCCCTGAAACACTTCAAATTACTCATCCTTTGTAGACCTATAAATCCAGAACACTGGGCACAGAATTGTTCCACCTGCTCCTCAGCACTGCAGGGAAAAGAGATTGCTCCCAGTGTTGAAAGGCTGCTGTGGCTGCAGGAAGAGCAGATGCATTGGGAAGAGCTGGGAAGAGAGGGAAGAGAAAGCTCTGCAGATATGGTCTTGCTGCTCCTGTTGCCACTAGGATAAAAGGAAAAGACCCACAACTGCCACTATCAAATGAGACTCCGTCCTGGTAGCAGCAGCAGCCTGGCTTTACCTAGGTCTGGTTTTAGGCTAAGTATGCTTCATGCTTATAGTCACTGCTCACAGCCACTTCCCAGTGCATCTGCTGCCCTGGCAAATGTTTATCACATCTTCGCCTAGGGCAAGACTTGTCTGGACCTAAGCAATAAAACCCTCTTGCAGTTGAGAAGAAGCCAATGAAAGTCTCCACTGAGTTAAGATATTTGATGCCAGATTAAAAGTGGGCAGGACCTTGATGACTAATTCACAGCCTGAACTCTCACTTTTCAGCACTTCCTGCTGTAGCTGGCCTGCTGTAGTCCAGCTCAAACCTCATCTCAGGTCCTAGTTTTGCTGCACAGAAATTCTTAGGCACAGACAAGAGCTCCATTTGATAGATTTGCTGATGACAGCAGGTAAAGGCACAATGGAGAAAGCACGTAAGGAAGGAATCATTTCCCTTGTAATTAATAAGCCACAAGTTGACAAACTCCAAATCAGTTAAAGGTTTTGTTTTGCTTTTTCCTCTCCAATGTCTACGTTACTTTATCCCTTCTCTTTTTCAAGATTATTTTAACTGGAAATCTCATGAAAGTTATTCCCATTTTAGCAAGACTTCAAATGTAAAGCACATCATGAAAGACTGCTTGAGTCTGTCCCTTCCAGAAAAGGACAGTAGGAAAATGGAAACATCTAGTCTGTATGCTGAGCCTTCATGGAAAAAGGGAGGTAGCCAAATGGGCCTGCAGGGCTACCGGCATAGAACAAAACTACAGCTGGAGCTACACACCCCCAAGACGTGACAAGAATCACTTTGGCATATAGAGGAGAACAGATCAGAAGCCACAGATAACACAAAGCTTCTGGCTCCTGTTCCTCTAGATGTTAACTACCCAGTGACTTCATGAAACCTCAAAATGACTACTGCTGCTCACTGACGGTGCCTGTTAGCAAGCTCTTAATAAAATTAACCTGATATTCAAACATATTCTTTAGTATCATCTTTCCCTCTTTCCTTTGAAAGATACCAGCTACAGTCAATTTGTCAGGATTAAACCTGTACCTGTGCTGAAGCTTTAAATGGCGCCAACCTGGTCTCTGTGCCTTCACAAAGGCTGACTTATTTCTCAAACACCTTGACCTATGGAGGGTTGCCTTCTTTGAAGTCCATGTAGAGCCAGATTTTGCTTCTTCATAAAATGTACTGGAATTTGTCATCAGCATCAATGATGTGGACTTCATGTGCAGACTTCATGTCTACAAACCCTGACAAGGAAAAAGTCTTCTCTACTTCTATTCAAATGGAAGGAGTTTTCATGCTAACTAGCAAGGGGTTTGGGTGGTTTTTTCCTTGGATTGCAAAGTGCCAGCCATCTTACATGATATTCATCATTGCACTGGCTCTCATATTTCTCAAGTCATGGTATAATAACCAAAGTGATTACAAAACAGCATTTTGTATTCTGCATAACTCATTGCTATTACACTAATAAGCTACACCCTTGCCAATGACATGATTTTTTTTCTGCAATGCAGCAACTCTGCCTTAAAAAAAAATTAAAAAGCACAATGAGGCTTTTTAAGGGCAGGAGGATTATCCATTAATCTCTGATGGTATGAGATATTGTAAAGCTGCTACTGACATTTGTCTGGGAAGATTTTGCTTTACTCATACTTGGCTCCACCAGTAGGGATATAATGAGTTCATCCCAAACTTGAGGCAAGATTTTTTTTCCAACATCCTAAATCTTGATCTGTGCTATATGTATACACACACTGACACATTCACAAATGTTTATGACAGTAAATTCTGAAACTAAGCAAGTCATTAATGTGTCACGCTCCTGATGACACAGGATATTAACAAATTAAGATGCACATCAAGTAACAAGGATTCACATCCACCATCACATATTTTCATACTCCTACAAATGCTTAAATACTACTTGTTTTACATTGACAGGCAAGTCAGAGCTGACCAAACAGTTTAAAAGCCAACCACGGGTTAGTTTTCCTTCCAGTCATTTCCTAGTAGTTACAAATTTGGTTTTCCTATGACTCTGTCTCTCCATTAAAAGTCAAAGATTTTACATCAGTCTGTACCAACAGTTTCTACAGGAGATAACAAAGAAAAATTTTTCTCTTCATCTGCACTCTACTTCATGAACTGGGTATCCAACAGCACAAGGGCACTGACATGTGTTGATAAGAGATTATATAGCTTACAAGTACTACAGCAGCCCTGATGGTGAGCTGTGTCCAGTTTCTCATGTCACAGGAAGGATCATGCACAAATATGACTTAATGTTACCTTTGTAGATCCTCAATCCTGAAATTAAGTGGTTTAACCATTCCCAGCATAACTTACTTTGCTGCTGCCTAGCAGTCTAACTCTAGTGAGCTGGGGCAGCTGAGGATTTTGGCAATGCTTTAACGTCCTTACTAAATCCTTTATTCTTTGGGGAGGAGACTAGGAAGATTCTATCTTGACATTACACCACTTCATTCAGGTATTTCTAAACTGTGAAGGTATTATCCATTATCCCTTAGAAATCAACCAACCTTGCAGATGAGGTAAAGAGGCAAATTTAACTAGACCTATGATTTCTTATTCCTGCATAAAGGTAAAGCAGCAGAGTAGAACTAAGGATGTTTCACAGCAATTTGAAAAGGTCAACATTTTCTTGTTTGTTAGAGCCTCTCTGCAGTTACTTTTTGGAGATAATATTGCAGTAGGTTGATCTTAAGATTTAAATGAGGCATAGGTCAACATTTTGGAAGTTCACCCTGAGGGTCTGGAAGGGCATGGAGGAAAAAGCAAAGATATTGCTTTGCAGAGACTACTACTAGCAAAAGCTCTGCAGGATCCAGCTGACCCATCTTCCACCAGGCTGGGACTGCCAGACCTGACGTTCAGAAACATTCTCAAGCCCAGCTAGTCACCAACAGCTGTAGATGTTCTGAAAAAAACTGGCTGCCCAGAGTAGATGTTTCCTGAAAAACAGCTCTGGAAGGAGGACTTCAGCTTTTAATTGGGAAAGAAATGACAACACAACTATTTCCCCTCAAGTCTGTGGTCATAGCCCTTAAAGATTTCCTTCCTTGGTCAGCTATCTATCCATGCTATCATTTATCCTTTTTCATTCAAGAAGAGTAACCACAATCTCAAAATTCTGGAAGAGGAAAATGGCACATAGCATTTGCAAACTGCGTGCGTGCTTCCATACGCCTGTGTGGTATATGTGCATAGGACTGTATGGGTGGAGAACTGAGCAATTTTCTTCCTCTTTTATACGTTTGCTGAAGTTACTTGATTTGTTGAAAGTCACACAGAGAGGGCATAAAAAATACTGGGCTGGGACTCAGAAAACTTGGGTTTATCTAAATTGCTGCCATCACAGAAATACAGAGAAAAGAGAGTCATTGGCAAACTGCATCATTTGTGCAAGCAATCTGGGAACAAGCAGCAAATCTGTGATAAATCAGCAAAGCCAATTAGAAGTTAGTCAGCAGGCAACTCTGTAGTAGAAAGATCTGGCTTTGTCTTAACCCTGTGATATGCTGTTACTGTAATACCTCACTAGAAGAAGCCCTGCTACCATCTCTGTCAGTCCTTATAACCCTACATTAAAAAGTATCATCCCAGTATTTCCAGAATTCATCAAATCCATGAGCCCAAAGAGCAATTTCAGTTACTTCTGCAAGGGGCACTCATGAAAAAGCAAAATCAAGACTTCTAGCCCATGAGCTGTAAAACAAGGTACACCCTATACAGTATTTGCAACGGAACAGCTAGATTATGATGATGATTATCATTATTGAAGAACATTAAGATTGACTTTGGCACATAAAGGATCAACATTCCCCCAAGGTCCACAAGCTAACTCCAGAAGCAGGATACTAATATTTCACAGCATTGCCGCCCTGCTAAAGATTGTCAATAATTAAACAAACTATCTGTTCAGTGGTGACTGGACCAATATGACCATTTATTATTGTGCTCTCTTTCACATACTAACATGCACACTCAAGTCATCAACCAGCAGCAGCATGGTTGAATTATTATTAATCTGACCAGAATGGAAACAACAATCAAATCCCTTATACGAGAACACTGACTTCCATACAATTTCTTAAAGCTCTTTATTTTTTGTTTATCTCTCATTAGCCTACAAGGTGTTTGTAAAATGATTCATGCACAAGGCAGCAAACTACAAAATTCTGAAGAGTAAGAGTTGAAAGGCCCATTTTTTTAGGAACTTCATCTCGGAAAATCATTTGGAAGCTTTGTCATTTGCCTTCTAGATGTTTTTATTTCTTGATAATACCAGCTCATTATCTAGGTTACAGAAATATACATCGCCCATATTGTGGTAAGCACCACACAAACACGTGATGAATCAACAACCCTTTCTTCTAAGAGCTTATATACAAACATGAACACTGTGAGAAATTTAAAGGCATTGCCAAAGCTTAATATTATTTGTAGGTAAAACATTAGGAAGAGCCTAGGATATTTCAGCAGTATTGCCATCATGTAGTTTAGACTGAACAGCAAGAGCAATGTTTAAATCACAGGAAGCAATTTGGCTGGTCATAATGATCTCAGATATCAAGCATTCTGAACAAAATACTTCGTATCCCAGCAACCCCCAAATTGCTGTTAAAATCTTAATTCTACTGCTTTACATATAATATGAAAACTTGACCTTTTATACTTATAACACCAGATGAATAGGCTGAAAGGTAGGCAACAAAATTCAACGCTATCCACATTTATAAATTAACGTTTTTCATGTTACTAATTAAGTGCATTTGAAAAAAACATGCACGTGCATTTATATGGGCTTGAACAACTGTGCACACATTCACAAATATTTTTCAGCTCCAGCATTTGTGTGAGCCTTTAGCTAGCTTTATCCTGTCTTATATAGTAATGATATCTGCAGAGATAAAGAGTGAACCTTTACAAAGAGAAGGCCTTTCATCAGTCTTCTAATCAGAGTTTGAACTAACGAGGAAAGTCACAGTGCAATTGAGTCAGCCCTTGCTTAACTGCATCTGACATTTTGGAACAGATTAGGTTCTAATGGTCTACGGCAGAGCTTTCTCTTTAGAAACCTTGGGATGTCATTAATAAATATTGGCCATCATATAGGGACTCCACACCTCTGTAGTTGAGACAAAACATCTTATAGGAAATCACTGCCTACTGTGTCGTGAACCACATCAGTGAAGCCAGGCGCAACATCCATCAAAGATTAAAAGAGCAGAAAACGAACACTGCTGTGACCAAACACTTGAAATCATGTGCCGACTGCCACAAACAATTAGAATTCAGCAGGGGTATTCTCAGGCATTCACAAATCATGACTGCAGGAGACCTCAGGAAATGGGGCCATGATTAACCCATCCCGCTGTCCCCAGCCGTAACAACCGGCTTTTTCGGGGAAGAAGCTGCAAGCTTTCTTGTCATGAAAAAAGACTAATTTGACTAAAATCTCATATTCTAATCAGGATGTGAAGCCTAGATTTTTCTACACAGAAACCCAAAGTTACAGAGAGGAAGAAATCAGAGTACAATTCTGGTTTTTGAGCAAGGAAGGAGATCGATGTTAGAGTTCTCATTTGGCAGCAAGAGGAATACCACAAAGGCTGCAAGCTTGGGGTCTCCAAGGAAGACATCTTCTCTCGTCCCCTGGTGTCTAGTGACAATCCCAACACATCTTTGTGGAGCACCAATAGGCTCCATCTGTTAGGACCCATCTTGTCCTTATGGCCAAATCTGTTTACTACAGGAAGACAGGTTGGAAGTGACATTTGCTGATTGTGGGTTGGTAAAAAAGAAGAAAAAACCCTTCTGAGTACAAAAGCACGTAAAAAATTGTACAAACTGCAGAATAAAAACCCCAGGTTTGGTTACCTTCAGGTTCACAAAAAAAAAAAAAAAAACACCACCCCAAACAAACACCAAAAACCCCAACCCCCCCCCAAAAAGAAACCCCAACAAAACAAAAAACCCAAACCAAAACCAGAAAAAAACCCCATAAGGCCAGACTATTTGGAATATTATGTCCATAGACACACAAAATTTGCGTAAAAGCTCCTCCTTTTTTCCTACTTTTTATTTTAAAATCAGTCAGTTAAATTTAACCCTTTATTCTCAAAACTGCTGCAAGACTCCTTGAGACAACCTGAGAACTGAAACGGGAACTTTCTTACCTGACATTTGAAAAGGATGTAGAATTGGATTTTCAACAAAACAGTAACTCAAAAGGGCTGGCCTTGGTGGCTAGCACAGACCCATTGTCTATCAAGTACCTGGCGCTTGCCTTACCCCATCTTTCCCACAGCCTCTTTACAATCTGGTTCACTGCAGGCTCCTCCTGCAATGCCTCAGTAGCTGTAGCTGGATGCAGACCTGTTCAAGACAGGAGCTTGCAGAGGAAACAGCTTTGTTCTCTCTTGAGAACATTTATCTTTTAAAATGTACATTTAAAGCTTCCCATCATTCTCCCATATTTGATGGGAAAGGCCTGACAGAGAGCACCCAGTACCTTAAAGTAAGTCCTGCATGTTTTAAAAGGGCTCTCAGGGCTGGGCAGGCTCAAAAGCAATGAATGCCACTGACGGCAGTGCAAGTTTTCCACTGCATGGTATCAGCCTGTTCACAAAGGCACTCACTATAAAAAAATGATCAAATGGTAAGGAGAGATATATACAGAGATGTAGGCAAAGAATAATTAAATGCAGTAATTGGCTATAGTGCAAAGGAACATGGACAGGCTTCAACATGCCTCCTATATTGTGAAACACTTGGGCAAGTACAGGGTGGCTTGTTTTGAGAACTGCCAATAACTACATTCCACAGATCCACACAAACTAGGTGACTAACTGCAGACAGCATTAGAGTTTTATAGAATTTTCAGTTTATGGAAATGAATACTGTTTAGAGTTCTTATTCCTACAGTTCATTTATCAATCTTCTAGGAGAGCATTTGGTTTTCCACCCATGTCCTTTCTGTTCTTTTACACCTGTTCACTGGGATGTAGGGAAACCAGATCTTTCCAGACCATGAAGATTAACAGGTCTTTCCAGGTTAGTTCTTCATGAGCCACAGGAGTGACGGGACACAGATTCACCCTTATTCAGGGAACAAGTATACAGAATACTTGAGATAAGACACCACGACCTCATTACCTCATTATCAGTTCTCACATTGCACAGCACTATGAGTTGTTCAGATCATTGGCTACACACTGCACAGAGGCAGAGCCTGGAATGAGGGCCAAAACCAAAGAGCTGGCTAAAATCAATAGACTAAAAAAGTAACTGGCCTCATGGTTCACAAACTCTTACTGCCTGGGCTGCTTGCCTGGAGGCTTCTTCACATGCACCTTCTGAGCTATTGATTAGAGCCTGTTAACTCAGCAGCAGCAACATGGTAAAGTCTTCCCATATTAATTACTGCTGCAGAAGGATGGCAAAGGAGCACCATGGCACCCCATTCCATTTCACAAACCTGATAGCCAGACAGACCAACAGATTTGCCCAGGCTATTTCTCCAAGAGGTACCTACCTCTTCAGACTCCCTTGAATCTGGGATCCCAACATAACCGGCAGGCAGGCCCTACTGTACAGGTCAGTGGCATTTAAAGTTAAAAGGTAATTACATTGACCTTCCTTAAGTCAATATTTTTGTGCTTAAGAATCATGCAGATGTTTCTGAAGTTATCAGTGGGGGGAGAGAGTGGGTGTTGAAAAAAAACTATTGCATTATATAGAGGGAATTAGAAGAGGAAAATGAATATTCATGCATGCATTCCTTCCAGCTTGAGTAAAAGGAAAATAGAGGGAAAATCCTGCTTCTCAGATAGCAAGTTTCACAGGTTTTGGAATCCAAATCAACTTCCACTCAAATAAGTGAACAGATACCAGCAGACAGGAGTGTAATCAGACCTCAGATTATTCTTAACATTTATATACAAAATAATAGTACTGCATAATTGAGCATGGTAAATTAGTAATTTCAGTACACATGACACAGGAAAGACACACAAATTTGTGACTTTCCAATTCATAGGCTCTTGCTTCCATATTAAGACAGAACAGTTTGTATTCTGAATAAACGTATGTTCCCAAGATTTGACATATAAATTTTGTCTCAGAAAGCAATAGCCACAAAGGTAAATAACAAAGTGACAAACTTCCAGACAATTCAAACAATGTTGTATTTGGAGATAGTGTTATAATTGGGGGCTATCTTCTCCAGTTCAGTGTCTAAATCAGTGTTTGTTAAACTTGTCAACCTGTACAAATTAACGTAATTTCTACCCAATGACACAGCTGAGCATGAGCAATTCTGCAACAGATACTCATATTTCTGCCATTACTGGGAGTGACCAGAACAGTTTTAACAAAAGGTTTAGAATGAAAACAAGTCTATTAAAGAGAACCTGTTTGAAATATTTTCACTTTCTCATTCTGTTTAACAAAATCCTAATTTTCAGTCTCTTGATTTTTTTTTATGACAACAAAATGAAAGTGAGGGGATCATAGTTTATTTCCTTTCAATGTCTGAGGTATTGGAATTAACTGAGCCCTTTAAAGCTCCATTAATTCCCAAACAATCTGTAAACACATCCACTTATACATCAACAACCTGGTTTTCTCTCCCACACAATCATTTCTCATCAATGATTGCCAACATGATTAACATTTTCCACTTTCCTGCCCTAAGCCATATACCTCTTTACTTGCAATCAATCCATTCCAGAGTGTATCAGGAATCCACTGCTGCCTCAGGAACATTCCAGAATTTATGAGAAGACACTAGAGGACCTGTCTGCTCTTTCTGAAAAATATCACTTTTTTCTTGTACTGCCGTATTTCTGCAATGCACTAAGCCAACAAATCCACTTGCATATTGCTCAAAAATCTTTAAGTAGAAAAAATGGTCTAAGTCATTATCTATAATTTAAGATCAAATCATAAAAAGCATGAAGGAAATAAACAGGCAGTTTATTTGGCATTGCTGTAAAACATGGAAATGGTGGTGTTTTATATTTAATCAGTAGGCAGATGGGAGAGGTTTCTTAACACTGTGCAGGTTAGCTGCAGGTTAGAATTCATTGCCACAAGATATGAATCCTTGAAATGCACAATTGAAAAAAAAGGGAAAAAAAAAAAAAAGAAAAAAGAAAAAAAGAGACAAATCTATGGGGGACAAAAAAAAATTAAGGACTGTAAAACCTACCGACCCAGTCACCTGCTCTTTGCCAAGCACTGGAACAGTACAGGAGGAAAGCAGTCAATATATTTCTCTTTTTCTCCTAAGCATCCATTACTGTCCACAGAGAGACAAAGTGCTGGGCTGAAAGGACCTCTGGTGTGACAAGCAAGGCTGTTCCCATAGAGGCAGATGCCCCAGTCCTAGGTGAGGCTGGCCTTAATGCCTCATAACAGGGAAGCCAGCCCACAGCAAGAGCACAAAAATGCTGAAATTCAGTGACTGTCTTCCAAGCCAAAGATTTCTTACATGCTGCAGCTGAAGTAATGGAAAGGCCGTACAAGCTAGAGAGCATGAGGAAAATTCCTGTACAATGTGCCTCTCCCTACATCTGCCTCAGGCTTTTAAAACTCATTTCCATAGTAATTTCCTTCTCAACTTGACATTGCTTTGCTCCTAGTTCAATGAATACTTTGCCTGTTTGGTGAAATTCCTGCTAGGATACAGGATGTGAGCACTTAATACAGTTTGCATTCAAATTATGTTTCTATGCCTTCTTCAGGATACATAGTTTTAAATTCCACAGTACTGGTCAACACCTTAAAGAAAAACAGAATTGTTGAAGCAAATCGGCACTTCCTGGAGTACAGTATGAATTCTCAATTAGGCTATAACTTAACGTGTGCCCATGCACATTAAGAGGTAAACGAGGAGCTTGCCGTGCACTGCACAAGAATCAAATCTCAATCGCTGTCTTTGAGTGTAGGCTGCTAAAGCCCAGCTGTATAAATTTCTTCCTGATTTCATACACCAGCATCTTTCAGTTGACACTGGATGTATCATCAGGGATAGAGATTCTTGCAGCCAAATCCACAACCTCCCACAGTAGCACAGTTCTCACTGTTGGACAGGCATGTAAAACCATAGTCTGAAAACTAGACTTGCTTTGGTCTTCCATAGATGCTGGACTTCTGCCTCAGACCTCCCAAACTTCCTTTCTTGTAGGGCAGTGTTATTTCTTTCTAAGGGAACCTGAGGACAGAGAAAAGCTTATACGAAACTGTGGAAGCCAAGAAACATCCAGCAGGAATATAGCCCAACTACCTGTTTGGGCATTATCAAGAGGATGGAAACTGGAGGCTGCAAAGGACACTACCTGAACCCAAATTTCTCCTGCTTAATAGTCCCACAGATGCTCAGTGTTGGCTGTTTTGCTGTGTCTCAGCCAGTTCCTGACCAAAAGCTGAGTTCCCCCAGACACCCCATCTATTACACTGTAGTCAGTGAAAGTCCTGTCAAAGCCCTCTTGAGACTAAGCACAAACCCTTTGCTAAATTGTATATAAAATGGTAAGAAAAACTGTCAGAAGAAAAAAAAGGAAAATAAAAGGTTAGCTATTTAAGCACTGCAGCTAGAAACAAAGAATAGAAAAACGTAAACTTACTCCCTCTCTTTCCTGCTCCAGCCACACACTCCCATACACTCTTACTCCCTTTGTGTTGGCTACGGTATTCATTTCATTTGTGGAAGAGCTGATTCAGCTCACTAAACCAGTTAAAAAATATCCCAGCCAAGAAACAAACATGCGAATAGAACTCAGACATTAAAAAAAAAATTCCTTCTATAAGAGATCACTTTGAAAGCAACTGGGTTTTGGACTAAGCACAACTTCTTGAGAGTGTCTGCTTTCTGCAGAACAGTTCAGGTTTGTCAAAAATGAAGACTGTCTTCAAGTCAAATAACAGAAAATCAAAGAAAACATGGAAATCAGCCCCAGAAGGGATGGAATAGCACACTGTTCTGATCAGTGCTCCCACGAAAGATTCCTTCTCTTGCTTCATAAAGCACACAGCTGAAAGGTCTCCAGGTTGCAAAGGCTGCTATGGCAGAGCACAGGCACAGGAACGAGCAGAACTTTATAGAAAATCCAAGGCACTTGAAACTCTAAACAAACCCACTGTTTGTTAAGAATTGATGATAAGAACATTGCTATCAACATCTCTCATCTTCAGAGTAAGCAATCCCATTCCATTCTCTATGGTAGCTATTTTCTTGAAAGAAAGAAACCCCACAATTATAAGAAATATGTATATTTTCTGCATGCCACATCGCAGGCATTGTTCTGAGCTTCACAGATTCCTGAGGAATGACAGGGCTTACAAACATGGAGAATTCCAGGAGGCATTGATTTGACTGTCACTGCTGTCACTGCTAGCTGTGACTACAGGGCACAGAGAATCTCTCAAGTATACACGACCCAATGTTTGTGGCTGTGTGTGGCAAAGCTCTGTAGGAAGGACGCACAGTTGCAATGCAACCCATTTAAAAGCATTATGAGGAAACATGCCTCCCCCACAGGGGCATCTGGAGTGCAGGGACTTTTTTCCATGATAAGTCTCCCAGTAGGAGGCACTGACCTGTTTTTATCTGCCATTCATCTTCGGGCCATCTCCCATTCTTTCAGAGCTAAACAAGGATATGCAAAGAGCCAAGATGTTAAAGTAAAAGGACTTAATGCAAATAGCTTTTTTTCCTCCCGTCCCATCTGCCACAGACTCGGAACAAGATGTGGTAATAGAAGAACATAGAAAGGTCAGAGGATTTGGGAGGGGGGGGTTTAATGCTTCTGTAGTCGGAATAGCTTGTGAAATGGTCTCAGGGGTCATAACTTAAGCATGACACATAAAAGGTGTACAACTGAGACAAACCAGTGATCCATCTGGTCCAGGATCCTGTCTCTGACAGTGGATAGTATTGGACACTTCCCAGGAAGGGGCAAAAGTGGACAAATTACAAAGTTATGAGCGTTCAGCTAGTGGACTGTCTATTTTTAAGGAAAAAGTTATTCCTGAAAACCACTAGTTAGAAACTGGTCTTAAGCTCAGGGTCCCAGAATTAAAATATATAATACCTATGTGCACCTTTTTTAGGAAAGTTAAAAACTCAAGTTTTTAACTCTGTGAGTACTTAATGATTTGAAAATAAGAGGAAACTTCAAAGTGCACTATTACCTCCTTAGAATTGCAGACAGCAGCAAAGTGCTGGAAAAGCTATGTAGGGGCATTTGTAAGTTCATTCCTGGGGCTGAGCTAGGCACCTGGGATAATGACATTTGAAATGCAACGATAGCAAGTGGTGTGACTAGAAATATGCCAAGGAAAAGTGCATAAAGCCCCACCCCGTGCTGCAAGATGAGCAGGGCTGTTCTGTGACATCGTTACCAGGCTGTAACTGGGCTGTGTGTCTAAGGCTATATTCTTGTTAGAACATGATCAAGGTCTCAGCCACACTGCATATTTTAATCGTGCTGTAATTGCACCAGGGGACAACTGTAGGAAAACCAGGTCCTATGATACAGACATATTTGAGGTGGAGTCAGACAGAGCAAGAGAATATCCAGGAGTAGAAAAGACAGCACAGTTGAAGTGCCTTAGGGGAACAGACTCATGTCTACCAGAAAGTCAGAATAAAATAGGGCTTGGATACAAATCCCATTATAGATTTGTCAGTGCAGCAGTCTGATACATTTACTTACAAGCATAAATTAATTAAAATTCGCTGTGGTTAAAAATCAATCAAGTAGTGTGCCTTTTTGTGGAAGGAAAGGAAGGCATATATATATATGCTCTATATATAGGAGTATATATGTGCTCTATAATAACAGCAGAGAACTGGCGAGACTTCTCCAAGTCAGTATCATTGACTTTCCTTACCACAGTATTCCTCTGTAAAAACACAGGTTTCCACAGCTGGCTGTTCACTTAAAAGCACTGGATCAATCTTGATCATCTTACCTTTACCCAACAGGCTGTTCCCAGTATACCATGGGGCCACTCTTCTCAAGAAGCTGTTTCTACCAAAAAACCTGTTGCAGAAGGGAGTCAGATCAAATAACCTAACTGTGCTTACAAAGGAAAAATGGGGAGAAAAAAGAGGGAAAAAAAGAAAAAGGATACAGAGATAAGAATTCATACCATACAGGCTAAGAAGGCACTCCTTTGAAATCAATGGAAAGTAAATTCTTCAGATGCTGAATCAGGCCAAATGTACTTCAGTTTTATGGTGCTAAGAATTTGACAGGTATCTTTATCCATTGTCATCTCTGTTGACTAGCTACTTATTCATTAACCGCTCTTCTTTATGTATGTATTTATCCTCACTCTACTAGCCAAAGGTTCCATTATTTATCAAGTTGAGATAAAAGTCAGATCTCAGGGTTCAATAAAAATTATAAATAGAGCTAATGCATGACCAAACCACAGCTTTGAGAATTATCTCCAAGTTCCAAAATATACAAATCATCAAGCAGGAAGGAGTTAACAGCATCTGATTTCTTTGTGCAGTTTTTCAGCTACCATACTGCCATCTACACAAAGAACTAAATCCAAGTAGTATTTTTTTATGTTTAATGTGGAAAAGTGCAAATACAGGATGCAGGATGACAGAATATGTTGGCAGGAACATCTGTGTTACTGTGATCCATAAGCAAATGCTAACTTAGGAAGTTCAAGCTCCTAAGAAAGTACTCCAACATGAGGCTCTTTTCTCACATAGAATGTCATTTTTGCTCTTTCCCTATGAGTCCATTATTGACCATAGACTGAGATGCAATCCTGGGACAAACAGGTCTCTTGATCAATCTGATATTGCTGTTCTTGTGGTGGTAAGCAATATTTATAAGGATTTTAAAAGAATATGAAAAGCTCTTCACTCAGCTGAACTTTCTTTGAACAAGACTATAAAGCAAGAAATAAAGATGACAAATAGTGCAGGGCACTTGACATTTTTGCTTTGTATTTTACAACAGATACCAGAAACTGAAGTCACCTACAAATCTCAGAAGGGTCACACAGGGTTTTTCACACTTTCCAAGAAACATCTGAGATACAGTGAAATTCCAAAAGAACTTCTCATCATGCCTTCATTCCTTCAGATGGAGACCCAGCTGAAGAACAGAACTCAGAAAGGAATTGTTTCAGAGAAGTAAGCTACATCCAAACATCTTGGGAATCATCTAGCCTAAGACTGGGAGAAAGGGATTGCTGAGATCCTGAACTGCATCCAAGCAGAGTCAGCTTTTGAATTCTTAATCTCTGAAGGCATTTCAGAACAGGTGTCTGAATTGCACCCAAAGGTGTGTCAAAACTCCTTCCTCAGCTGTCCAGGTCAAAGTGAAGTAGTCTCTTCCCATATTGGACAAACTTTTAAAATTTTGTATCAGATAAACCACCCCAAATTTCAGACTGTTTATCCAAAGCCTGGGTAAATGAGACAGGTCTCTTTAGCAAGTAAAGAACGGGCTTGAATCTCTTGCAACAACACCCTTACTTGAAGCAATCAGCCACTTCCAAAAGTTTTGCCCACTCTTGAACAGCATTTGAGGGCAACCATCACAGAAGAGGAAAAGGAAGCACCTGGGAAAACCTAGAAACCAAAAGCATATTCAGTATGATGGGCAACCATGCTATGTACCAGAATCCTGTTGCATTGCTGTATAAGATAAAATAAGTTCTTAAAACTGAAGGGCAGAGGAAAAGGAAAAAAAAAATCAGCTTCTGGCCAAAGCTGCACCTATTTTGTGTTGGCTGGAGCGGTCTGCAGCCACTCTTATCTCAAATGCTGAGGTGTGGCTCATGCAGCCAGCACGCCCTGACATGCAGCACACATCAGATCTGAGCACTTGCTTATCAGATCAGAATGAAGCACTGCTTGCTGGGACCGGTAGTCTCTGAAGGCCATATCTGTTCTTTAAAAAGACAGACAGCCACAGGGCACATCAGAAAACTGAGGATTGCATGTGGCCCTCCCACGGTTAATTTCCAACATCACACGTTGCCAGAAAAAAAGATCAGATTTGGAATAGGTGCTGCCAAGGCTACAAAGAGAAAAAATGTTATGAAGACACGTTTCTCAGCTTAGGCAAAACTGAGAAAGAAAACACAGAGAAAATACAGAGAAAGAAAATACAGAGAAAACTCAGTGGGGTAGGGAAAATGGTGCAGCGTAACAAGCACTTTGTTACTTCCTTGGGCAATGTGCAAAGCTGGCAGCCAGGAAGTCTACTTTAACTAAGTTTCTTACAAGACCATTTACACATTTGCTATGATTCAAAGAAAGTTCTACAGTAAGCGATAGTCAACATTTTCATAACTTGTATATGATTGCTGTATATTCTTCTGTGTTACCTGGGTATATGTGCCTATGAAGGACCAACTTTGCTTTTTTTTCTTATTCCATACAGAAGGGAAACACTTTTGCTCATGAACTTTCTGCCTCTCAGCCAGTCTTGCTCTAGAGGCCTGACCCCACACACAGAGAAGAACTAGAGTAAAAGTAAATGAGTATCACTTTCCTTAGGTTCTGCTCAAGACAATCCTTACCTGCAAGCAGCTACCTCCTCACGAATATTCTCCTGTGGTCTCTCGCAGTGGGTTTCAGAAGAAAAGAACCACTGTACATCTTCTGTATTTGATATGAGGGCCTTGTACAAGCTACAGATCAGTTAATCACAGAGCACTTTTCTGAACACAATGAAGTCTCCTTTAAAGACTCTAAATTCTTTTAAAATAATTAAAAGGGAGAGCATAGATGCTCTTCTCACTCTAAGCATGAGAAAGCAGCTAATTTCTGTTGCATAAATGAAGTCAGGCTCATGACAGGCAAACGCACTGACAGCCTCTACCCAAATCTCACAGCACGCAGCCAACCACCCTCTAGACTGCACAGGATGAGAACATATGCTCTAACTGTATTTGGGGCAAAGAACTCAAAGAACTCATTCAGATCACAAAACATACATTTTTGTTGCTAGATGTAATGTTCCAAGTTAAAACTGTATTACCAAAAAGACCAAGCCTTATTAACGTAGCTTAAAAACAGCCAAAAAACACTCCTAGAAAACTCCCAGCAATATTTGTTTAGCAGAACACCTGTGAAAAACATGTATTTTAGGAAGAGACAATGAAAGGTTTCAAACAACTCTCTTAAATGAACAGGAAAAAAAGTTCTAGCACACTGTTAAAAGTGTCCCCTTTTAGTGCCAGTAAGAAACGTCACATGCATGGCACCTTAAAAACATATGATTGCAAACAGCAGTAGCTCTTCTAAAAATAAGGCTTGGAGGATAGGTATTTGCCAAAGTAATACCTCTACCACCATTTAAACCATTTTGAACCATAACTATAGCTGAATATATCTGACATTGTGTAAAATCATTAAGCATGAATGTTATTTTGCAGCCAGGATTAGTACTGCAGAATGTTGTTAGAGATGATAAAAAAAAGAGACAGATCTTTATCAGATGCCTGGTCATAGAAGCCAAGATCCTACAACCATTCAAGTATTTTTAAACTTCAGCAATAAACCACAACAGGGTGTACCCTCTTAAGATAGTGGGATGTAATCCCAAGTAGAAAAATACTCTTGACTACAGCGGAAATTGGGTTAGACCCTTGATGCTCTGAAATGCAAAAATAAAAAGCACCACTATCTTATCATTTGCTAAGAAAAGTCTTTTAAAAGTGCATGAAATTGTAACTTACGAATTTCCAGGTCTTATGTGCATATGAATAGTAACAGCTGGCTAGTTAAAGCACCCTTCCAGAAGCAATCCTGGACAAAACAAAGACAAAAAACATAGGAAAGCAGTTAATGGATTTTCTCCAACTCACATTTACAAATATCACTGCACTATGTAAACAGAAATTTCTCAAAGGCTTATAACTTGACTAAATTTGAGGGTTTTTCACAGGTACAGCATGAGGGACACTAACTATAAAAATAATTCCCTTTATTCATCAAAAGACATCAGGTGTCTACTCTAACACGTGAGCATATTTTAGCTTTGCAAGAAAGTGTTCTAAATTTTTTCCTGTGTTTACTGTTGTAATAATGGCATTACAACAGAAGAGGTTTTAAGTGTTAAAATATTACAAGCTACAAACCCCAATGTTTCACTAATTTTCAGTTACAGGCATCGTTCCTGTAAGATCTGTAACAGCCGAAAAAACCCTGCAGGTACGTCAAGCGTTCAAGGACCCAAAATTTATAACAGAAATAATTTTGGAATGCTTTTTATTTGTTAAGTTATACTTGAAAATGTAGAACTACATTTCAGATCTTTCCCCTAAACTAAATTAGGTATATCAATAAATAACAAATACGGAAATCAGCATTCCCATAATAAAATAAAATCAAGAACTTCGAGATTGATATTTAATGAGGTAAAATGCAATGAGATTCAAATAAGTGACTGGAATACTTTAAAAGTTGTGTATAGTGCACATACTTTCTTCATTATCAGATTTTTCCAGAAAGGAGAACTACTCTCTTTGTTCCAAGAGAGAAAATTAATCTTATTATATTATTTGTTAATTAAATCATATCTTAAAACCTTTTCAGTAATTACTTCAAAAATAAATTACTGAAACATTGACAATCTACAGCGCATGTACCTTGGAAGTCTACAATCAACATTGATCATATTTTTTGTTTCCAGAAATGTTTGTTCCCAGGTTCCAAATTTAACATGCTGGTCAAACTATCTCACTAATTCAATCCTGTTGAGCACAAGTATAAAACCCCACAAACATTTTCACCAAAACCAGAAAAGTTAAATGTTGCAAGGCAGCACTTAAATACTTATTTTCTCATCAGAAAATTTATTCTTTAAATCTAAGTGATGATGATTATTTTTGGGGACCAAGGAAAGGCTGGAGATGGTTTTCCTTGAAGCAGTTATCACTAACTGAACAAATGTCTTTTAATTTCAAGTTACTGTAGGTACTGCAGCTAAAGACCGTAGAAAAAGCTCCAAGCTCTGCTTTGAGATTGTTCACCAGAACACAGATTGCTCTGATCTGAATTCCCAGGGCAAAATCCTGGTCTTGTGAACTCAATGGTAAAACTGCCACTAGTGCAGGAAGGTAAGGAGTTCTCTCAGGAGGTCCTTGGGAGACCTTTTGAAGCCTCTGCACCACCTCCTCTTTGAAATGCACTTATCTTAAGCAACATCTTAAGTCCACTCATCTCTTTGTGGGACTCAAATAGCAGAGCTCTTTCTGTCCAGTTAGTCTTCTTAACTACACTTTTGTTAACAACCATTTGCATTATTCCCTTCAGACAGCACGATGGCCATATCAGAGTCTAGCACCCAAACACCACAGGGTGACACTGCACATTCGTGACACACATGTGCCATTCGGAGTTCTCTGGTCATCAAAGCAGACTTTCCTTGCAAAGAACTCTTGTCTGGTCTCTTTCACTCTGTGATTCAGAGGAAAGCCCATCTGATGCAGGTTCTCTCACAGTTCAAGTATCACGATATTTTTACCAGTCTCCTGAGGTGAGACATTGCTATCATCACAGTTTACCTTCCTGTATATTTGTACATGGATCTCAGCCATACCACGCCACAGGCAGCTTTCAGTACTTTCCATATTCTATTCTGCAGCGAGAAGCCACTCCGTTTCTGCAGGATTCAGACACCTGAAAAAGCAAGAACATCTCCATTAGTGAAAAGGTCCTTAAAAATTAAAGCCTTCCTGCAACAGCCCCAGCACTGAAGGATCTTGAATGGACCTTAGAAGCCAAGGGGACTGCACAGATTGTGCTTTTTCCTTCAGATACTACAGCTGTCAACTCTACAGAAGGATGTCCATTCCTGAGATAATAATTTTATATTTGCAATAGTGTAGTTATGGTTTAATAATTCTATATATGTGAAAAAAGTATCTGAATTTTATGTCAAACTGCATAAAACCTTCATTTGAGGGGAAAAAATCCTAACAGATTTGTCATGGAACAACAAAGTAAACTAGAGTCAACATCTTAAAACAACTGGCTTCCAGGTTAATCACAGTCTGAATACGGATTTTCCTCCAAGAAGGAATAAGAAAGCTGTTCCAGTTTTATTTACAGCTTTAAAGTATTCAGAAACAGTCTCTACTAAAGAACAGTGGAGGTGTTCGTCTTTTTTTTTTTTTTCATTGTAACCAAGAGATTCACAAGGGATTTTTGAAGGCTTTTTTTAAAAAACAAGTAAGAGTCAACAGGTCACAGATATCAAGTTGCCTTCTTACTGCAAAAATGTTAATGCTACTGGTCTACAAGAATATCAAGAATTTCCTCACTGTACCACATATAAGGCGAAGTCTTTCTATTTACTGTTACAGGATAACCAGCTACAGGGCAATCCAGTATTTTAGAGCAAAAGCACATGAAATTTTTAGCAGCCATTCTCTGGAGGGAAATTTCAAGGTGACTAGAACAGTGCTTTATATGAATAAAAATATCTCATAATTAGAACAGACTTCTTATATGATCATTTTGCATTTCTTATTCATGTTAGCAGATTGCAGAAAAGGTAGAGATACTTGAAAAGGCATAAAATTATAATTGATGTTATTTTAATTCTGTATTATAAAGAAACAACATACAACATTCCATTTAGAAGTAAAAAGCTACACTACTGCCTCCTTAAAAGTCTAGGCAGCTTTGGCAAGCTACTCACTAGTAAGAAGACTGGAAAAAGAAAAAAAGGCAAGAAAGCTAGAAGAGTTCTCAAGTTATTCCTGACTTTCACAGCAGCACTTGAAGATTATCACACAAGATGAACCAAGTGAGTTTATGCAAGAATTTGAGAAGTAAAGAGGACTCAGACAAAAGGGGGAAGGGCAAGCTCTCCTTCATGGACTGTCACATTAAAATTGGCCAGCTAGAGCTCTGAGTCACGCCTGCAGGATTTTGTGACCCAGCTCTGGGTGCAGTCAGTGCTTCAGCTATGGAGCCCACCTGTATAAGCACACTCAGACAGCTGGAGACAGCTGCTTTCCCTCAGTTGATAACCAAATCTCTCAGTTCAGCCTCCTCCAAAAGAAACACAGAAAATGCAACCTACCCCTGGCGTCACCTGCACACACAGGAGAGGAGGGGCAGACCCTCCACAGAGTTCCAAATCAGAGTGAACTTACTTGGACCCTGGCCAGTTTCATCCTAGAGCCTACCACCACACAATTGGCTCTGCCACTGCTCCGTCAAACAGTCCGAGATCCACGCGGATCCTGTCCTGTCTTCAGGTATCATTCAGCAGGTTTGTGTACCTGGGACCCGGCACTGTTTATGCTGGCTCCCAACGAGGGGGGAGAAAACAAATTAATTTCTGTTTCTGGGGCTGTCAGCCTAGCCAGTCTAGCTTGCTTGCTTACTGCATTTGTGATTTTGATTTCTAAACAATAATGCTACTAAACCTCATTTTATAAGCAGTATAAAGAGAACAACATAGGCCCTGCTCAAGATGCTCTCAATTTCACTGTAGAAAGCTTTGAACTACCTTTTTAAACTGGATCCAATCTTCATAGATATTCACATGAAATCTCTTTGGCAGAAGTGAGTAATAAGGTACAAGCCACATCTCCTTACAAAATTCAGTACAAAGTAATACAAAGCATTTATCACAAAACATAAACAAATCTGCATTAAGCAGGTAGGTAATCAGCAGACCTAGAAAAGGGTTTGCAGGTCCAAAAGCTTATCTATTCTCTTTCCTCCCAGTTATATCAGTCAGTCTAATATGCCAACCTGCTGTTCCCTACAGATTTTCCCCTGCAGAAACTTGGAGTTATTTCTTCCAACAACATGCTGGTCATTCCCCCTACATATACCCCTTTGTAGTTCATGCAGATCATCTAAATAAACTCTACCCTGTCACATTGAGGAGAAAATGAAATTTTCAGTGAACTTGCAGTAAGAGGCAGTCCTGAAGACATGGGATACAACAACCACTGACTCTCAACTGAGGAAGCAGGTTTTTCCTGGTCAGGTTTGTGGATCATAACTAGCTAGATTAAATGGAGACATATATGAAGGACAGTGGGCAGGAAAATAGACCTTAAGATAGAGATTGAAGCAAGAATGCTTACACTGGAAATTGTGTGTGATCCTACACAAAGATTAGAAGGCGGAAACTTGTCTAATTCACTGCAAGGATAAAAAAGGGGACAGAAGAACAATATTATCTGTTTAGGCTACTTCTCTTTCTTGCCTTAGGCTTGCATTATATACTCAGATTTTTTTAAAGTATATATAATGAAGCCTTTGAAATCAAGCATATGAAATGCTTCAGTTTTGCTGCAAACTTTCTGATGCATCAGGCATTATCACCATAAGGGTAGGACAGAACTCTCAGGCTGTGAAGGGTATCATTTTTGCTCTCACTGTTTTGCTATGTCTATCCTGGAGCTTCACTCAGTCTCTCAAACTACTAAATTAAAGTCTAGTTAGTAACAGTGGGGAGATTATTTCTACCAGTCACTGTTCAGTCCAGATCTTCATTAAGGTGCTACTGGCAAGGCTGCAAAACCAGAGAAAATAAGCTGTGGTACCAGGATCAGTTGCCTCAACACAGTTCTTACACAAAGGGTTAGCAATAAAACACATCAAACTTACAAGCAATGCTTGAAAAGAAAAAGTATAAGAAAATTCTCATAAAAATAGTTATTTCGCTTCCCACACTGTTTCACCCACTTGAATTATCATTACTCTGAACGGCAGAACTGAGCAACAAAGCAAATACTTGAGTGACAGCGGGAGGGTGGGAGGGCTTATTTATTTATGCCTTTTTTTTTTTTCTTTTTTTCACAGGAAGTTCCTGGAATGAAGACTAGTCATTTCAATCTAACAAAGAACTTGTGAGTAAATAGCTACTGGAAGATTTTTCAGGATTTATGGAAGCAACAGTTCTCTTACAAGACTTAGATTAGAAGGAAGAGGAGACCAGCCACAGTGAAGCAGCAGGAAAACATAACTGGGGTTCCTGTCACTCTAGCCTATTTCTGAAGTCTGTTACTTTGCAATCAAAAATCGATGACTGCAGTTATAGGTGCTGTCCTGGACCTGCATATTGCATAAAGTTGTCCATAAAATTAATCATGTGCATAAGTAGTCCCACATGGTTCAGTGGGTCTCATTACGTAAGTGTTAGCAGGGGTCTTAGGTCAAGACACTGCATTCCTTAAACCAGACAGATTCCCACTGAAGTGATTACGAGCACTTCATTTGCCAAACAGAAAGAATTCTAAGGTATTTGTTTGAAGTGTGATATGAATTTACTTTAGCCATAGTTCCACCTTTCTCTAATGTTTGCAGGGAAAAGTTGAGTGCAGAGGAATTACTGACCAAAGCAAATTTCAGACCCATATTCACAAGTATTGGCATCAGAATTGTGTCCATTCAGTACTACCACATACATTTGTCGTCTGACCAAAGCATAACAAAACGCCTATTCAAATTTCTCCCTCTCTCACACACATTTACTGATTCCCAAGAGCATGTGAGATTTTTGTTAACTTTTATACATACAAACAAATTGTTATCCTTTTGGAACTGAAAGGTTGGACTACATTCAGTGTCAAGTTTGGTTTGATCAGTGAGCAAGTGCTGCAACAGCAAAATGTGGTAAATTAAGCAGACATCTTGCTAAATCAGCAGCACAGGATTGAACCCTTAGCGTTATTCACTACAGATGTATCTACTGGATTATGGGTCATTAGTGCAATCACCTTTAGCAAGTACAACCAAATTGGAATGTTATTAAACATTTATCTTCGGGGGGGCAGATTTACTAGTGAAGATAAGGAGATCCATTAGCACTGCCTATTTCAGCATGCATTCCAGTCATAAGCACCTTTCATTCATAAAAATATCTCTGGAACCCAAAGCATCCTACAGATGTCTGCCTTTACACGCTGGTGACGGCACCCCGGCACCCTCCAGACGCTGACCGGTTATTTTCAATACACATCTTTTGACAACCTCTTGCTGCTTTCCTATTCCATGCTGTCAAGACAGCAGGAGCAAACCTTTTCCAAGAAACACAAATCAAAAGCTGGATTTCCCAATAGTCAGTCAGTCCTAAGGACATTGAGACACTGAGCTTGCCTCTAGCAGCAGGTCACTCAGTATTTTTGAAAGCCTGAAAAATTATTATATGTCTAAATTTCTTTCTCCCAAGGGTTTATTTTAACTCTTAGCCCAGGTCTCCATGTCTGACCCCTGTCTCCTTCTGACCTCCACAGTGGCTAGAGCAGGAAGGCAAAGAACAGGGCCTGGCTGTGAGTCCCTGGGATGACACAGGAAAAACCAAGACAAAGAAATTCTCCCAGATCTTTTGCAGGTCTTAATCGCAGGTCTTGAAAAGGCACTCCAAACAATCTGTAACACAATGGCACCAACAAAAGCGGCAGAAAGAGATTTCCCTTTACAGGAATGGTTTGTCAGGACAAGGAGAGCAAAAGAACTTTAGAAGAGAAACTGGAACAATTCACCACATTGGCTGTAGAGAGAAATAGTTCTTACTAATGCAGCTGAAGTCATCACCTACTTGCTAAGAAAAAAAGGGCAGATACACAAAAGCAGTCTCCTTTCCCTCTGAGGTCAGTTTGGGTTCTTTGAAAGTTTTACCTGGGCCCCTCATGTGCCATTAAAAAGTAAGGAATTAACTAAGCAGGAGGAGAGCTTTCACCACGCTGTTCTATTGTTTCAGCCACTGAAGACACTAACGTTTGTCACTGCTACAGTTTACATTCCTCCATATTTGTGGTTTCCACACAAGAAATCCGAATTATTAAATTTTTATTTAAAGGTCAAATTCCATAAGAAAATAATTACATGAGAAAGGATGGGTTGGGAGAGTTTTTCTTGCAGGCTCTGAACAAGAATGCAATCAAAGACAGAGTGTAGTTAGCTACCTTTGCCTTACCCTTATTCTGATAATTTCCTCATTGCCTTGAAAGAGGGCCTTATCCTGATTTTAAAAGCTGGCTTTAATACTATGAAGGAAGTAAGAAGCTTAACTATAATGTCAAATTCTTTGCATTGATGCGTAAGAACTGGAAAGCTGGGCAATAAAAATTGAGCCTCTTTTAGTTATGATTAAAACAACAAATCTCATTCTACCATGATTGATACATGACTTACAACATCAGTAATTACTTTTGTTACAAAATAATTGTGACAACGAGGTTAAACCAACACTCGAGACTACATGTCAAATATCTAGAGAGCCAAACTTGGCCCTGATTCTTATAGAAGGACCAAATAATCTGAAAAAGCCTCGTGTTCCTAAGAGTGGATCTCAGGCCTTTTCATATCACTTTAAGTGGATCAAGACTCAGGCAAGCTAGATTGTTATTCCATTTCAAAGTCTCAGCTCAGTTTTTAAATAGTTACAAAAATAAAAAACCTGCATCTTAGCCAACTTTGTGATATGAGGGATAGCTAGCAGAGAAAGAGAACAAACCAAAACACATTTCCCCAGCATCAACTCCTGAAATTTCCCAAAAAGCAGCAGATTTCATTGCTGAAAAGTGCATTTTTATGGAAGGGTGTTGGCTCTGCTATCAACTGCCATGCCCTTACTAGCTCTTAAAAGTAGAACAAATGTTAGGAAAGGTTTTATGACTGAATGGGGAAAGGCAGGAGACAGACTATTAAAAAAAGGCATGGGAAGGAGTTAGCACAGAGCCAAAATAATCTCGCAGCTGCATTACATTATCCCAGTGGGAAGTTGCCAGGCTGGCAGCAAAGTTAAACTGCATTCATGAAAGGGAAGCACTGATACCACCAGCTACAACTTGCATTAAATGAGCTTCCCACACCTCAGTGCCAACCCAGCTCAATCCTGCTCTGCAACAATTTTGCTGGTCAAGCCCTGGGCCCGTTTTACGCATAGGCTGCTGGTCCATCTGAATAAGCTCAACATCCAAACAAGCCATACCTCCATGTCATGGTTTATAATTAAGCTTCTTTCAGACCATCACAATAAATAGTGAGGATTGTTCTATGTAAGCAATAGCTAGCAGATAGGTGCTTCTCTGCAATCTGCTTCCCACCCCAACACAGTCTGAATATAAGCCTTAAAGTCTATATCCCAGACAAACTCCCATGTTATTCACACTAATTATACTACAGTACCACAAACGTACACAATACTTTTAAAATTACAAAATACAGACATTTGTCTTTCAAGCTGGGAGAGTTTACCATATCTCAGGGTAACAGCTTTGGAAAGGGAATTTATAGAAGAAACTGAGATGTGAAAGGACATCTTGGAAAAGTTTCATAAGATAAAGCAGATCAAGCAGCAGTACAATGGATAAAAATCAAAAGGATAGGCTATACTTAGGGCAAGAAATGGCAGAAAGCCTGAAACCTTTTCATGTCCTTGTCAGCATAAGAGAGACTCAGGGTGCCAGCTGAATATTTTCTTTCATCTGCAACTGTACCACCACAGCCACCCCCCAGACTTTTCAACACTGTCCAAAACCTACTGTTTCCAGAAACTGACAGAATTTGTTGAGACCTTCCCTGCTGATGGAAAAGTGAAAGAATGATGCAAACAGCAGTGTGGAACCGCAGAAACATAACCAACGTATTTCTTCACTCTTTCACAGGGACGCAGGCTATGGATTTGGTTTAAAGCTGCACAGCTCCTTCAGGTTACACAAACTCTCAGGGAGGAACAGATGTTAGAATAACAGAAATTTCTATGCCATTTAATTAAAAGTACTTTAAAAACATTAACAAAAATAAACCCTGGGCTGTAAAAGCAGATTGTAGATGGTCACTAGCGAAATGCAGTCGCATTTGCCATGCAAAACTGCAGCTAATGGTTCATGGTGACATAACACCACCATCCAAAGCCCAGAAAAGGAAGGCTCTGAGGCCACATTCAGGAGCTAACTTTTATTACTTGCAATTATGATAACTATTTCTAATAATTCAGATATTAAATACCATTCATAGTATGTCATGGCTCTGAAACTTTTGGTCATCTTCACACAAAACTCTACAGTCTTTGGAGAGAGCTGACCAGAAGAAGAGAATATGCATCATTTATGTGGGTGAGAGGAATGAGAAACACTCGTGTCCTCTTCCTCCACAGTGTATCTTATCACATGACACTATCATGCAGCTGCAGAGTTTTATCTGTCAGCAGAACAATAATATTTAGCACCATCAGAATGTAAAGAACAATCCAGTTTATGCAGTCTGAATACATGGTTAATATTCCTATGGGGAAGCAAGTCCAAAGAAAAGGATATGTCTTTTAAATCCCTCCCCTTGGCCTCCCGGCCTCAGCTGAGCGCTGTTCTTGGTGTTGCTGATCTTTGAACAGTCCAGTAAATAGGCCAGAGTTAACTCATCAGTCCTGGTGACCAAATCAGTCTTTGCTTATAGTTTTGTACTGTCTCCAAACTCAAGTAGGCATTGCATCACACTGCCTTACATTAAATAGGTTTTCCGAAGGTCTTTGAATATAAAAAGGGGAGGGGGGGGGTCATTAATAGATTATTCCAGAGCAGAGTTTCATGGAAGTGGGACTCTACTGTAAATATAGAAGACATGGAGTCCTTAATCTGTAGTGAAGGAAACACATAGAGACACTTTAGTGTCATATATGGGGTATACTGCCCTTTATGGGGCAAATGCAGATACATTTCTTCATCTTCACCCTCTCTTCAAACAGAGAATCCTCACAAAGATGCAGAATTACCTGGGCAAATGATTTAAAGATTCTTCTTAAGAACCACTAAGGAATATTTACTTGCAGACAAAGAAGGTTCCCCAGTTGTTTTGCTTTTATCTTCACATTTCCCTCAACAACTTCAGCATCTACAACAGAAATTAGTATTTTCTTTTGCTAGGTTCCATGTGGAAGCACAGATTCCCTCTCAAAACCAACCAGCCACAACACAGTGCTGGGGGGAGAAGCTTTTTGAAAAAAGACATCTGTATTTGTAGAGATCTTTAAATGAAGATATCACTCATCCGATACACCGTAGGTCAGCTCTTCCTTTCTTTAGTGTTCACTTTTCACCAACTGAAATCACAAGGCACAAAGTCAATAGATATTTAAGCTATTTAAATAGCACCAAGGATAAAGGTCATGCCTCTGATATGATTTATCTTCACAGGAACCCTACCAAATCTTGGAAACCACGGCCTTGGAGATAGCAGACTCTGGAGGCTGTATAGATAAGGGGCTGGTGTATTCAAACTACAGATAGCTTTTTCCAGAGTGTATTTAAATAGCTTAGAGCAAGGTCTTAGGTAAAAACAAACAAATGAAAACCCTCAAAACCTTCCAACAATGTTACATATTCTGGCAAATGCCCATAAGATTGCAGAGAATTACTCTCACCTGTACTGGCTGAGAAGCTGCTGTTTTCCCAAGTATTACACAGGAAAAGAAATCAGCAGCCAGGTCTTCTACTAACTGCTGCTTCACAGCAGCTGCAAGCTAGCCCAGCAAAACAAACAAAAGAAAAGGTACAAAACAATAAGAGTAGTAGTAATCATAAAAATCTTCCAACAAAGTAGCAAACCCAATCACACAGAGGTCAGTCAAACATAAGAACTGATGCCAGTGAGAAAAGGGAGAAGGGAAAGCCTGGAGCTCCCCATAAATATCTCAGGACACCAGTTCCTAAAGAGGTAGCAGAAATAGGCAACTCCAGAACCACAAGTGCACAGTATCATGTAAATGTGTCAGCAGATAATTTGGTAAATATTTCTTAAAAGTAGTGAAACTAAATAAACAGAGAGGAAAGTCAGTATCTCCCTGAACTCCTATGCACATTACTGTACACATGTGAAAAAACTGCTCACATGACTTTTTAAAGTTTGAGCAGTCCTGTGAATTCTGCTACAAAAAGTCTCATTTTTGTTTCAAATTTTCTCTACAAAACAGAGCTCCACATTGTGTAATAGACAGCAATAGCACAATTAAAAAATTCCACCTGAGGCCAACTCTGTTCAGCAACCAAAGAGGAAGAGATCTAATTAAAACCATGTTGTCTAAAATCAGAAGTGGTTAGCTGCACATACCAAACAGAACATAGTATCTGTCACAGGCAACCGACCTCAGAACAGGGGAGGGAGCAGGGGAGGTGAATGTAGTTACAACCAAATGCACAGTCTGAAGGAAAAAGTGATTTAAGAGCTACTAGAATCACTGGTATTTGTGCTTGGGTGAAAAGAACAGCAGACATGGAGCTACAGTAGATACTAAGGGCACATTCATGCAATCCTGAGATAAACCTGATGATATAACTGGGAGTTCTGCCTGTTTTCTTTGAGATTGGTGTCTCAGTAATTTATGAAGATCTCTTAACCAGTAAGTCCACATAGGAATGATTTCAGATTAATTAACTACAGGTTTAGACCTGCAAAGAAGAATTCTGCATCTCAGAGACCACCTTGCATCCATCAGGAGGGAAGATATCTTTTGAGAACAAACATGAGGGCCATTACTGACCAATTTTGAAATTTTCCCTGCATTGCTCAAATCTCTACAGACTGCAGTAAGTACTAGTTTTGCTTCTATGGCAGTCAGAAAACTCTTGAATCATTAACATGGGAATAACAGCATTGCTATTACTCCCAGACATTTCTTTCTTCACTTTTCAATGTTTTCTCTGTGCTATCTGTCATTACCTTGTTCTCTCATTTTCCTTTTCATTAACAATTATTATTCAAGGGAGGAAATGCAGCACAGACTAAGAATTCATTCAGCCTGAATGGACAGAGACATTTGGTCTAGTGACTTCAGCAGAGGATCAGGAGCCGGGCTGCTTGCATGACCCAGCCTGACAGTCTCCCTCTTGGCCTTTGTGCAAGTCATTTAAGGTCAAGGTCAGACACAAGTTCAGTAGGGAGGCAATTCCTTTGAATAAAAGAAAGGGTTAACTACACTAACACTGGTGCTCCTACCTGGAGCTATGCTGTCCTTGCTTTAGGTTTATCCTCACCATAGTTACAACACAGGAGATCATGAGCTCAAATATTTTGTGATCACATCAGTGGCTTTAAAAATGCCACAGGCAGGGAAAATTTGTGTGCCCTTCATGAGCTGGTCAAAGCACAATTTGACTTGGATGTGAACCTTCTCCCAGCATGACTGTAGTAAAGGACATGTTTTTTTTCTGATCTGCTCTAGCTGCAAACTCATGTGTTTGCAAACGTCACACAAACCAGTCCCCAGCAATAACCAGTGTTGACTGGTTCACCACAGTCATCCCATGAAGACAACTTACTGTGGTTGACATCCAAGTCACAGCTCTTCTTCTTCCATCTTATGGTGTTGGGAGTGAGGTGAGAAGAACTCCAACAGAAAAGTGTTCTGCAGTCAACAGCATGTGTGGACTCCAGGTACCGCTCCCCAGTGAGGATCCCAGCCTTCCCACCAGATTGCTGTATCTTCTCTGCACACAGATATGACAAACAAAGCAGCAATGCTTCTTTCAGCCTGCTTTAGTTCTTCAACTGAATGGAATAATTTTTCACTTGTTTAACAACAAAGATGGGAAAAAGACAATAATTCACTTTAGCATTAATGTGTTTGTGTTTCTTTTTAGCATACAGAAGAGCAGAACCTGACAAAGTAGATCCTTCTCAGGAAATGAGCCAGTTAAAAATAAGTTGTGTGAAATTTAGCCTAATTCATGTCGCACCATTTGTTAGGTGTGTGGACCTATAACTTATTTCTCCCTCATTTTTATCTAGGAAGCAGGAGCACTGATAGTGAATTCAGAGAGCCTCAAAGTCAGGATTGTCTCTCTCTGGGAGTTTCAGATTAATGCAGGATAAAGAGATTAAGTCGGACTTTGGTTCTCTGCTGCATTCCTCTGACATACCATGGATACCTGAGGCAGAACAACAAGGTAGCATCAATTCTGTGAAAGGTGCAAGATTCTTCATCAGTTCCTAATGTTTATATGCAAGCTGGTACATTTTCAAAGTAATAAGGGTGAAGGAATTTACTTCCTAAGGTGAATAGATCAAGTAAGGCTTACACCAAATTAGCAAGACTTAGGTCTCCTATTCCCTTTTTCTTCAAAAACAGGTATTATCTTGAGAGTCATTGCTGCACTTTTCCTTCCAGGTTAAGAGAAAAAACAAACAACATCCCATCTTTCAAGGCTTCACCAACAGTCAGGGTTTTTTGCCAAATTTTCACTACAAGAACTGTGAGCAAACCAAGGGTTCTTCAGGTGCCTTACACATTCCACTGACGGTTTCAAAACACAGAAAATATCAACACTACCACAAAAAAACCCAAACAAAACCCTGCAGATTAGTGCCTATACATCTGTCCTCCCTTCTTTATTCCTCTTCCATGTTCTCACTCTGATGTTGCCTCACCAATATATGCCAGCAAAAGCATTTATTTGAATGGATTTGAGCTTAAATCTAACAAAGTAAAAGAGTACAGCAAACCTCAAATAAACCACAATGTAATTCACTAAAAAGCCACGCATACCTTTCAGCTGGGCAAAGGACACAGTATTTTAGTGTCAGCTGCAAAATATTAATGAAAATAACTCTTTCAAAGAGTTATACTGGAACCCTCTCATCTAAATGGCTACCTACTCAAAGCTTTATTGGGAACTGAAATACAGGGACTTCTGAAAACACACTTTTTTTCTCCTTTCTAAAAAAGTAAGCAGAATCACACTTATCTTCCTGGCCAAAGTCAGAACCCCACTGAACATCATCCTTAGTACCAGCTGAGAAGAGGAAGTTGGGGTACAAGTTTAGAGGGCATTGGCTATTTGGCATTCACTCACCACACAGGCATTAAGCAGAATGTGATTTATTTTATTTTCAAAGCTGAATGAACTGCCATGGAGAAAGGCAGCATTACTGTGTGCTAAAAATATCCAAACACAGGGGGACCACAGAGGAGTTGGTGCACTGTAAATTCATATTCCAACATATTGCACACTAACTTTCCTGTACAGACAAGCCCTTAGACTAATAGGCACCTGGGAGTCTTCAAGTCTGAGTGCCCAATAAATAAAAAGGCTATTTTATTTTATTTTTTTAACTAGTGCTCTGGAACCAAGCTCTGATGTCCCTACTCAGACAATGCTTCCATTGAAATCAAGTCTTGGTCTATTATTAAATACTATTCCTTTTACAGCTGCAAGCTTTCCAGGTTAGAGGACAGGGATTTCATATCAAGTCAAATCATTAATCTCTGTCCAAAGGGAATTGTGCAGGCATTTATTTTGATTTTATATAGGTACCTTGATACTGCTTGATTCGACAGACTTGTGCTGATGCCTACTGAAGTAACTGCCTGCATATCCCCCATTTTCCAACTCAGATAAACAGAGAACAAAAACAAAGCAAAACAGACAAAAAAGTTTTGAAGTTAATCTCCTTTTAAAAACTGTTCCAGACTCAGATTTCTTTTGGACAAAGTCAAGGACTATGTCTGAAAACCATTAACACAGCTTTCGGTTCTACTTTCCCAAGCTATAAGAACACAGTGAACGCTCAGAGCAGAAAATGGTGTGCGTTTGAAGGCTCCACTGCACTGAGTTCAAAGTACCTCGAGGCTCAGCTGTGTGAGCTGCTCCCCCCAACCACAGCAATCCCCCATACTGACAGACAAGCTTGAGCAGAGCCCACTGAACTCAGTGAAACACCGCTAGACAAGAAGTTCACTCACTGCCAAAAGTTCACAACCTGACTTATCCACTTCCCAATCCAGTGAGCATTCCTGTTTCAGCAAACCTGTCTACCTACAGCCAGGCATTACCCGGAAATATCTGCAATTCTGCACAGCTGCAGGGAAGGGACTGCGGAGGTAAGGCTTGGGCTAACAAAGCAGACCTACCCAGGATCTGAGGGTCAGCTCCAGCTGCAAGAAGCTGCTCAGATTGTGACACAAGAACTCCTTGAGCTACCCAGCCAGCACACAAAGGAAACAATCACATCCGTGGTATTTTAACTTCCTGCTATAACTTTCTGCTTTTTTAGAATGATGGGTCAATGACAAACATTTTCCTTCTAGGCCATTCACTCATTTATAGTGGTGCTCATGGTAAGTTTGACAGCTTTATCTTTTCTCAGCTACTTACAGCTGTGACTCCATTACTTTGAAGTCAACTTGGATTTGGTTGGAATGAAGTGCAGACATCAGTGACTCAGGCTTAGCACGTCACCTGCATTTGTTATCTTGCAGTAGACAATTTAATCAATTATAGTTTTTTTGTCTAGGCACCAGAACAAGACAAAAACGCCGATCAGCATTTCACGGGTTTGTTTCTTCACTGCTAGCAGGCCATTTAACATCTGATAGACCATATAAAAAGGTCTTCCCAGGGGCTTAGAGGGTTTGGGCTGTTCTTTTATAGTGCAGAAGGTCATTAATGAGCACGCAAAAGCAATGTGGAAATAGCTAGACCAGTCTTGTTGAGTTAATAAGAAACTGTCATTCTGCTTCAGTACTTTCTCATTAAGCCTAGCAATGTTCACGTCTAAGGAGACTGATGGTACAAATCTATTTTAATGCTCAATTTAATTCCTCAAGACTTCAATCAAAGAAAGTTTAGCCCTCTCTTTTTTCTCTTGACTTTATCTGTTCAGCAATTTCTGAGAAAAAAACCACATTATTTTATTTTCCAAATGCAGCTCAAAAGCTGAAATTCATATTTTTAAAAAGAACTAGACATAGCTTGACTTTTCTGAACACAACAGTCACCACAAAACAAATTTTGTCCTCTTGTTCTCATAAAAGTCTATAAAGATAGACATCATATTATCATCCCATGCACATTTTCACAGTCTTAAAATAGCTTAGTTGTTAGGTTCAAGTGTCACGCATAAATTAAATTCTCCATTGCTTAAATAGGATCAAGGAACAGATATCACCTATAACTGAGTAAGAAGGGTTTGTCATGCAATGTTAACAATTAAATCAGAAAGTCACTTCTTGCTAAGAACAAGAAAAGCTTTATTAACTCCTTAACTACTCTCCTATGCCCCACTTAATTCTGGTGCTCTGACTAGAATCTCAACTGCGTTCACCTGCCTTTGTTGTTACCTTCTGCAGAGGATCAATTACCTGTTATTCAGAGCTTTTGTTGCCAGAGCCATTTTCTTTTAAGCAGATTTTACTGCTGTGATAACTATTCCAAGGAACTGACTTAATAGAAGCTCAGCATCACCCAGATGCTAAGGAAACGCTGATCAAATGCTTAAAGTTCTGCAACTGTGATCTTCATGTGACGCTGAGGTTCCCCTCAGCCTTGTCAGGCAGCTCAATTAAGTGCAGATGTGGGGTAAAAGGTCTTTGCTGTCCAGTTGCTGATGCTTGGTCACTGCGGGCTCAGTCTCTTCCTACCATCACCTCAGATGAGGCACAGAAAGCCATGCTGGCACCAATGCAGCATTCAGTAACTTAGGCCTAGCTTCAGGCATATGGAAGTCCAGAAGGAAGGAACAGATTAGAGAGAAGTTCATCAAAGGAAACTGATGGAAAAGAGTCACATGTTCCCTTTTGTACTTCACATGTACAAAACTTTCATGTGTGTATCAGGCCAGAACTGCTAACACTGAGCAAGGCGAGTTCTCTCCTGCTGTTTTGAACACTAAAGAAAACAGTCCAGTGCATTAGTGAGGGAGCTTCACTCTCTTATCTGTTATTCTCCAGCATTTGTTAGCTAAAGCTCTTAACTCTCCTGGCTACCCATTGCTCACACCAGGGAAGTTCCTAAAGCACATCTTTTCACACAGCATGGGTTTCATCTCCTAGTTGATTTCTCTTTTCTGAACTCCACACATATGGAATTTCTTGTTAGTAAGCCTGTAACAACTGTACATCCCAGCTCTGAAAACTCCCTCCAGGGCTGTTTCCACAGAACTCATTTTTCTGCTAGTTTCTTTTCCTTTTCTTCTCCTTACAACAACCTTCCAAGAAGTCCCTAAATCTTTCAAGGCAAAGTACTTCTTCCTGCAGTGCAGATACTGTGGTAAGGACCTGAAGTTGCTGAAGGTTTGAAATCTCAAATTATTAAGGTCATACAATGGGGAAAAAAATTCCAAAGACTGAAAAAGAGGTGAGAAAGATAAGGTGCATCCCAACAGACCAAAAATATTGCAGGATCCCAGTAATGTAAATAAACAGCTTTTATTATAGGCCACACTGTTTTTGTGGGATGCTTTAGAAACCCACTGATCTGAGATAACTTTAGAGAAATCTCTCATTATTGTAATTCCATGAGTGTTTCCCATTATTCACTGTTGCAGATACAGTGCAAGACAACTACAGACTTTTTCCCGCCCAATTACACCTTTGCCAGACAAGCACTAGTAATTTTCTCAGCACTAGTACTCTTGAAGGTAGTGCAGCTTCCAGGGAGAAGAAGGAGGAAGCTGCTAGTTAAATCTATAGTACACACCCCCCACTACCTCAAAGCAGATTGAGGCCGGTGTTGGAATCATAGCCAGCATTATCACAATCTACTCTGCACCATGTCAAGGCACAGTGGTGACAGCACGAGACCACAGAAGCAGCTGCATGGCTGGTAGAACTGACAGTAACTACCAAAAAAAGACTTGAGCTGCATTTTTTCTAGTGAGGAAGATGGGGGCAGCAAAGCAGCAGAAGTACATAGCCCCTAAGACCAGTAAGGCCTAAACATCCAGAGCAGCAAGCATACATGCTTTTATTGTTCCTGATACTTTCTGAAGCTGCTCAGCTCTGTGAAAAAGTCATCTACATACTTACTACAATATGAAATAAACATTTCCTTTTTGTGTTGTGGTTGTCATTGGAAAAAAATACTCATCCTTAAAGTCTTCTCTCCATTTTGATATTTTTATTACATAACCTGCATAATATCAATTTGGCTTTTCTTAGCATATATTGTTGATTCTGGATACCTGAAGTCAGTACTCCACACGTAAAGAAGGAACTCTTGTTTAGCAATATGTAATTTCTTTTCTCTTCCCTCTGCACTTTAACCTTTAGTGACAATTCTAAGATAGGTCAGCAAAATGCAGTTTTTCATGCTGCCATCACTGCTGCTTTCTTGCTGTCTCATCAGGGCCGGCCTTAGGTCGTACAGGGCTCTACGTGCCAGTATCACACACAAGCTGATACCTGACTCCTTCCTCAATTATCACTGAGTCAATAAAATCAGCCAACATGGAGGAACTATGCAGGCGTTGCCTCCTTTCTGGAGACAAAGATACCGGAGTTTTTCTCCCTCAGGCAAGAAATAAGAAGTGTGAGATGTGATTTGTGATGAAATTCAGAACCACGCTAAACTTGCCCGGTTTCAGATTTCATTACCCCCACAGTAGAAAGGTTTGGCCAAGTAAGAGAAATCCTGCCAATTAAGAACACATAACATCAAGAATTCAGGAAGCTTCCAGTACGCAGCAAGGTGAGAAGTTTCAGCTTGAGTCAAGCTTTCTGTTGAGATTTGTACAGGCTTTGAATTCTTACAGGGTTTTACTTGTGGATCAAGAAGCAGTTGAGCAACTACACATATCCCAACAAAAGTAAATAGACCCATTTCAGCTTTGCAAATAGTCATGGGTAGCAGAACAGCTGGGAATGCTGTGTTCCTTCTTGGGCTTGCAATAGTCTTACGCCAAAAAGGATTGGTGCACGCTCTGGGAAGGAAGCTCAGAGCAGGATGATAGCAACAGCCCCACCTAAGGATGAGCCACTTTCAACAGTGCTAACGATGTTGTCAGTCTCCACAGCAACTGACAACTTAAGGAAGAACAGTTCATGTTGTTGTGATGAATTTGAACCCCACCACATTCAGTATCAGTTCCAAGACTCATAACTACATGTCTGGAATTCATGTGTCTCTTTCTCTGCCCTTTCCTGACCAACATCCCACGGCACATGAGATCACCCCCACAGTATAAGTTCTTTCGAGACAAGCTCTGCACATACCTTAGGTAAATTATTAAAGCCGATACATAGCAGGGAGTATAAAAGCAGCTGAGGCATGGATCTGGGCCTTTAATGCTGGGTGATCCTCGTGCAAATTTGTCCAGAGGAGACAAATTGTGGGGAGTGGGAGAGGGTCTTTTAGAAAGTGAAGATCCTTCTCTACAAGAATTATCTCCTTTAAAATCTGTGTGAGCTTTTACAGTCACACACTTCAGCGTTGTGCCCTGCCAGCAAGTTGTACCATGTACACAGCTTTCCACACATCCTTGAATCAATGGCTCTCTCTGCTGGTGCCTTAGCATCCTGTACCACAGGCCAGCTCTACGGGGAAAAGCGATGAATACCCCCAAGCAGAATGGCTTCCTTTTTTCAGGGAAAATCCTGCTCCTTCCTCTCCATGACTGAAGTTAATTCTTTTAATATGGGTTTCTCAAGTAGTGCCCTTAAAATATATATTGAGAAAACAATCTTCTACTGCTAAAGAATTGCTTATTTCTACAATTTACTCTCTTGTACTTTCAGCTAAACCTAGCAAGAAAACTGGGGCTTTGTCAGGAAGAGACAGAGACTGATGTTTATAGATCCCTTTGCCTTTTTAATTAATAATGTACCCAATAGTTGAGGTCTGATAATTGAAATCGTAAGTGTTGATCCAGCAACTTCAGTCTGGCTTATAGAACACTTGCTAACTTGGATTTTAAATTTAAAAAAAATCAATCTCTTTACTACTGCTGTCGCATATAAGACTGCAGGAGGCTTGATAATTATCATACCATTTAAAGGCTCAACACTGGTTCAAAGATTTGGAAGTATATCTGAACCTCAAATCTTTCTAAAGTTTCTAAAATATTTCAAGATCTTTGGGTGACAACTATTACAGAAATGAAATTGTAAATTGAAATTATTAAAATATTCACCACTTCTAAATATGCAAAACATCTGCAAATGAGTCTTTGGATCTTCATTGCAGCAAAAGAGAATGGAACTCACCTTAGTAATGAGGGGACAAGCAATTCTACACCACTGGGAACACAGAGCAGCTTGAAGTTCTCTTCACGGCTCAGGTTAAGTTTTCATGCAGGAATTATAGACCCACTAGCACAGTGCTTGTACAACGGTGGACTGCAGCAGTTGTGGTCAAGTCCTAGTGTGCAAATCCTGAAGAGATGAATGTTTTCTTATTATCAGCTCATAATGTAACTAACAAATTGGCACAACCATTTCAGCTTTTGCTGTTTGCAAGGAGACAAACTGATACCCCTTATCACCGTGCATCATAAGCACTTATGGTAAGGTTAACTAACATGAACCAAATTTCTTTGCATCTTGCTGAAGATTACTGTGTTACTCTTTCAGTTATCTCAGTGGGAGATATAGCAAGGCATATTAAGAGTTAATATGTTATGGCAAATTTCTTCAAAACCAATCGAAGGAGATGGTCCAGCCCAATTTTATTTCAGTGCTTTTGTTTTGTAGTTGCTTGCAAGAAAAAAGACCAGGGAAAATTTTTGTATTCAGACATTATTTTGTATTTTCTGAGAGTGGTAATAATCAACTGTTATTAAAACTCATTTATTATTAAGCATTGCAATATATCAAGCATTGCAATCAAAATTATTTCAATTACACTTACAGTAGCAGGACAAGGGTTTTTTTTTTTCTTTTAATTTTGTTTCAAAAGTTAAGAAATATATGTTGTATCAACAAGGAGACAATAGCCAGATTTTTTTTCTCTCCAGACCTCATCTGTAAACTAGAATATCCCTAAGTACGTGTACTAGAGCATTCACTTACAATAAATGTGGTACTTAGCCATGCCTGTATGCATTAGGGTCATACCTGGAACCAAAAAGTTGGATTTTGCTGCCTTGCAGTGTAGGCACACACACTGAGAGATGGAGAAAGCGTGCACAAAGTTACCCAGCAGCTCAGAGGCAGCACAAACTCACCTGTCTCATATTGCAGCTTCTCTCTACTGCATAGCATGGCCTTCTACCATTTTTGGCCAGTAGAGGTTAAGTTTATTGCAAACATTTAGCCTAGACAGACAGCCAAGAGCAGTCAAATCTTAAGGAGAGCAGTCAAGGCATCAGTCGTGTTGATTAGGACAAGATCACCTGTTCCAGGTTATTAGTTGTCTGCATCAAGGTCTTCATATTTTCTCCCCAGTTTTTCTGTCTAAAGTCCACTACAGTCCTGATAATGCATTTGAAGGATCTTTTTTGACCATAACAAATGAAACTTCAAAACTAGATCCCTGGTGTAGTTGATTAACTTAGGTGAAGCAAGAAACAGAAGAGAGACAAAAGACCAACAATATGCACTTTAAGAGTCACCAAGTTACACCATTGGGGAAATTCTCTTAGGAGATTTAGATGAAACCACAACACTTGGGTCCTATTTATGATTTGTTCTGACACTTTCCTGCATTACAAAAACATATCACATAAATATAAAAACATTAACAGAAAGACCAGATTTACTTCTAGACTGAAATATTTGTTCCCTGAAGGAACAATCACCACAGTATCCACATTATTCCAGTCTTCCCTGACTCAGGCCGTCTTGCCTCCAAGAGCCACCTCAGCCAGCACCTCCCACACAGCAGCAGGCAGGAGCAGAGGGGCTGTGGAGATGAGAAATGGTGCTTGCAGGTGCTGCCAGGGGCATGTGCTGAAGAAACTCCCATGAAATGAAGATAAAAAAAGAGAACAAAGACTCACCCAGTGTGTCCTTCCTGGCTGTGGCTACTGCAGCCAGGCAACTCCGCCACCGGCATCCACCGCCACAAGATGGCCGCTGCCTCCTCAGGGAGCCTGTGCCCACCATGGAGGGACAGCCAGGCTCCCCTCCCAGCCACACT
>VZSR01000028.1:2717266-2734778 GCA_013398615.1 Brachypodius melanocephalos | reverse complement strand
GCCTCAGAGGGGCAGCAGGGCGGCTCTGTCCCAGAGCCGGGCACTGAGGGCGCCGACCCCCAGCTCCCCCTCGGCTGCTCCCACAGCCTCACAGCCGCCATCGCTCCACACAAGACCCGCCCCTGGTGCTGCCCCACGCCACAAAGAGCTCCCCAGCTGCTTCAGCTCATTTTTCACCCTAAGCACAGGTGTAGCCAAGCTCAGGTAATTCCTCCTCTCTCCTTTACCCTCACTAGCAATAGGATATATGTTGGTTTTTTATGTACTTCAGCATCACTCACAGAGGCAGGTATGGCAATTCCCTCACACCAGATATCCATGGCCGTTTGCTCACCTGCCCCAATTCCATGCTCCCCTGCCAATGGGCCAAGGCAGCAGTGCTGGGAAGAGGTGTGGGATGGAGCCTGGGAGCATGCAGAGCCCTCAGCCCATCCATCCCGCTGCCCACCCAGCCGAGACCCCCAAAACCTGCAATTCCAGGACTGTAAATATCCGAGACCAGCCTCACAGAAAACCTGGAGCCCAGAAGCACCCCCCAATGCCTTCTTTAAAAGAGACACCACACGGCAAAGTAATGCGGCTGTTCAGGTATGCATCTTAAATCTCCTGGAAAAGTTTTCCTCAGCCCTAGTTTAGAACTCCAGAAATACAGGCTGCAGTAGCTTTGCCATTTCACCACCGTGACCCTCTAGCTGACCATTCAGCTTACAAGAGTTTTATGCTTTTTTAGACCTTACCTGTTTCCTCAGTGTCCTCTTTTCTGGAGCTGGAGGAAACCCCTGCACCTGCCCTCTCCCTTGCTACAACTTCAAAAACACTTAAAAAAACACAGGGAGAAATATAAAGTTGGCAGAGGTTCAAGAATACAGCTTAAGTAGCAACATTTTGAGACACTAAAAGCGAGCAAATTCGCGTAAGAGTCATCAGGTATCACAAAGGCAAGTATCTACTGAAGAAAAAAAAATACTAAAAAAAATATATAGAACATTTACCATATAGAGAAAACAGGTCACAGTGACCAGAAAACTCCCACAGATGTCAAAACAAATTTAATAAGTACGTAGAGCATATATCTTTCAGAAATTTTAAATCTCACTTAATAATAGATAATAATCACTTATGAAATATAATTAATAATGCACCTGAAGTTCACTCTTTTGTTCACATTCCTTCTGAAAAATGCCAAGAAGAGAAATCCACACAGTAAAGAGAACAAAAAAAAGGCAGAAAGACAATGTGAGAAGCGAAGAGGAGGAAGGAAGAACAGTAATGGAAAAAGAGCAGTAGGAACAAATGGAAAAAGTGAAGGTAGATCTGGAAAAGGAAGAACAGAGGAGCATGGAGGACATGTGGTTAGTGAGGATAATGTTCTCATTTGAGAAGGGAATATTTGAACAGAATGAGGACACAACTGCTGTTGTCATTGCTTTTCTTTTGGAAGCCAGGCACCTGCATCCACACCTAAGGATATTTCAGCATGAAAAAAATATAGATAACAACAAAGCATCTTCTAACATCACAGAAGACTAACAACAGATTGTGAAGAAACCAGCAAACTGCTTCAGCACTCCCGTGAAAATTCTGAACACAAACCTTTTAATCTCACTTTTGCTCTTTACTTCTGCTGACATGCTTTAGGTAAAAAAACCCAAACCAAACCCAACAAATACTTGAGGCAAAGCTCTAGGAAACGAATCAGTATCAGAAACAAGCTCTCGTGCAATATAATTATCACATTTCTGTTCACCTTTTGAAATGTTCTTCTTACACAAAACAGTGCGTTTGACACCATCTCATCCCTTCGCGTCCCTCTGGTAATTTGTCATTGGAACGGCATTTTCCGGGGACAACAGCGACCTCCTCGGGTGGCCTCGGGGAGCTACAGCCTGCCCGAACGCGCTGCAGCGCATTCCCGGGAAAACAGGCACCCCCGAGAACCCCATCAGCAGAACCAGCATGTCCTAATCACATGGCTGAAAAGAAAGATTTAAAACACCTTTTTTTTTTTTTTTAATTTTTTTTAAAATTAGTGCCATGCCCTGCTTAACTTCATAGGCATTCAAGCCAAACTGCAGGGCTGAGATGACTGGAAAATACCTTGAACCACACTCAGTGAGGTGAAAGACCTTTAATTTTATTTTCCTTAACGTCCCATTCCCAAAATAAGGAAAATATGCCTTTGCTTCATGAACCTCCTTGATTTTCTTTGATCCTCCCTGCTCTCAGTGTGAATCCTCCTGCAAAAATAGCCCATTTTACTGTCATTCTGTTTACATGTAAATGTCAGCCAAGGCTTTCCATTGCCTCACTTGTTGCATAGCCTGGGTTCTTGCTCTGCGTTTGTGTCCTTGTTACACGAAGATGCATTCCAATTTTTTTTCCAGCTCTTACTTACTGAACCTTCCTAACTGTTCCCATGTACTCCTCCATCCCTTTTCTCCAAATCTTTGTTCTACATAAGCCACATATCCATAACTCATATTCTTTGTATCCTTCTCAAAAGCACATGTGAAAAATGCAACACAGGGGTTTGCCCCCTTCCAAGTAGTGTGAAGGAAAGTAGACAGTAGCTTTTTTTAATATTTCTGAACCAACCAGACATATGCTACATAACGCTAATCAGCACCCCTTCTCCCTTTATTCTCAGTTCTCTCCCCTTCACTCTGGCAATCTGCTGAGCTCCTTGGGCTAGGATCTGCTCTTCTGGCAAGAATGTTCAGCAAACCCAAGGTTGCTATAGCAATTAATAATAATTTACATTTTAGTTTACAGAAACAGAAACTTGAGGAGTGGAGATGCCATGAGGAGGAGGTGGCAGCAAAGAAGTCACAATTAGAGAAAACAGCACAAGAACCTATTTGGCAGCAGCAGCAGGATTACCACAGGACACTTCTGCAGTTCCAGAAGAAGCAACAGTTAGAGGAACATGGAGCAGCAGATGGTCTATAGAAAGACTAATGCTTACTTTAGCATCAAATAATTCATCAGAATGGATGATTTCTGGTAAAGACAAAGCCTGTGGTTCTGCCTTGAAATTCCTGTGACACTATGTCCCAAACTTGCAGTACCTAAGCTGCTTCTCTATTAAACAGAATAGTCCTCTCTGCCACAGTCCCTGCAGTCTGAAAAAAGAGACATTCCACAGCCTAGATACAATGCAACATGCCAAGATTGCTGGCAATAACAACATTGATGCTACATCTGATCGTTTGTTTCCACTGCATATCTTCTCTGAAAGCCCAACTCCCAGCATTTACAGATAAAAAAGGGACTCTAACAAATAGTGGCAGAGAAAGGCTTGAACAAAAATCCAATTACAATTTAAGAAAAACTCATGTGAGATGGTACTAAATACTTGTAATGTCAGTATAATAACAGCATTTCTTTTTCTCTGTAACTGAAAAATTATTTCCTAAATAGAAAGTACATAAACAACCAATAGTTGTTGGCGATGTTTCTAAGAAGCACAAGAATGCAGACAAAAAGAAGGGACAACATGGTTAGAGGAAGAATGCCAGCAGCTGGTTGACATGGCAGTAGAACACCTGGAATTCTAAGGAAAAACTGAGAAAAGGCAACTTACAAGGCCGAGGAGAAAATGAAGAAAGAGGAAGATGCTAGACTGTGTCTAGAGGAAGCCAAAACACAAACACAGCTTTTAAATTTAATCAGGTATGTAGCTATTAATCAGTGAAGTTATTTTTTTTCCTGTTATATCAACACATCTTTACACCTAGTGCCAGTCTATACAAAAATCTCTCTGTAGTAGGAGTTCCATCAGTCTAATTAACGCTGGAGAGCACCACTGGTACCTCAGGAGTTAAACTGCCATCGATTCCAGCCCCAAGACACAGTGCTCTTCTTTTACTATTTAACCAGTTTTTCAGTATTTCCCCAAATTGCACCAGCAATTTGCACCTGTATTCTCTAAACATTTTAGTGCTTATAACATATTACAGAAAGAAGAAACTCAACTGGATTTCCCTGAATACCTGTTATGATTACCTTTACACAATCCATCAGAGCAGTCTCCAGAGCTTCCATAACTTCCTGCAACGCCTCAGAACACAGGAACTGGGAGGCTGCATAGTACACATTAAAACATTGCAAATTGCTGACAGGCCTTCTAGGTCAATTTATGAGCCACAAAGCACTGCCAGGGATAAAAGGCCAAGCAATAACTACAGCCGAGCAGCAATTAGCACCTACCACTTGCTCTACTCTTACTGTTGTGACTGGCCCACAAGAAGGTATCAGCAAGTCAACAGGTTCTTCCACAGAAGACCCAATCCTTGCTCAAAGACAACTCCTAGGGGAAGCCCAGGCTCCTGCCCAGCCTCAGTGCTGCAGAAGGCACCACATGCCCTGTGGCAAAACCAAAGCCAGTGCCAGGGCACCAGCAATGAGCTCACCAAGTGTGTATGGGTCAAGCCAAGGCACCAGCTTTCTAACCCCAGAAGGAATTCTGTCCTGCATCCCCTTTATTAACATTGGAGGCAAAGAACAAACCTGGAACCACCTCAGCAGTCCAAGGAGCATTACTAATGGAAGCTACCAGACTGGAACACACTCAACATGTCCTTCAACCATGAGTGTTTTCTCACATTGACCTGTTCGAAAAGCTGGGCCTGAAACAAGCATAAAAGAGTAAGTAAATGCTTGGTGCTAGGAATGGCTCATTGCAGTGAGCTCTTTCAGCTGCATTCAAATTCAAGGGTCCAGTCTGGCTCAAGAGAAACCTTTTATTCATTCATATATTTATTTTCCTAGACTGCAGCATTAGTCTGTGTTGACATCCCAACAACAGGAAATAAAAGCATTGATGTTTGATCAGCCAGTAGGAATTAATCCAGACAGACCTCCCGAGGTGCCAGAATAGATTCTTTGGTCCATTTTGTGTTAAGAGATAAAACAATTAAGTCACCAGGTGACAAAAAGGTATGAAGACCTCAGTACTGAGGAGGAATCTTCCAAAAACAGTAAATTGCAATAAACACACCACTGTAAGAAGAAGCTAGATTTCAGATTCAGCAATAAAAAGACCACAGAGAAACCATAGCAAGGTAAGGTCTTATCTTCCTTATTAATTGGATTATTCTAATTTTTTTTTCCTGATATTTTCTAGCAAAGTGTAACACTTGTAGATTCAATTCCTATTGCAGTTCCTGTAGGGTTTCCTGCGGAGAAGAGTAATCAATTTTTGCCGTCTCTAAATTGGAGCTGAACTTCATTAGGTATGCATTAAGTGCTGGTTCTAAAAGCAAACCAAAACCAGTTTAAACATCCAGCACAATTCCTACTGGTGTCTGGAGAGTGCTTCAGAGGTTGATTTTCTCATTTAAGAAGATTTACCTGAACAGCAATAATTCAAGTGTGCACACAGAAGATGCACAGCACAGATCAACACAAATATTTTAAGACTGTATTCTTAAATATTTTCCATTTAAATTAGGAGAAGCTAAAAGCTAGTAAACAACTGTAGCATTTCTAAAGCAATACATGGCTAGTCAAAATCCATGAGAGAATTCACACTTTAGCATTATCTTAAGTCCAAATCCTGCTAGCATTTATGCATTTAACTTCAAAAAAATCCTAATTTTATCAAACTGGTGATCATGCAGACATGTTTATACTTAAGAGAATACACAAATCCTTTAGGTAGAGCAGCTTTGAAAAAAGCTGTTAAGACTGATAGTTTTGTAAAGTGCCTTTCAATAAAGCTTTTATACATCACCATAGTGAATATTAAATACATTGTCACAATTCAAAAAGTATTAGCTTCCACCTTCTATTCCATAACTGACTTAGTGAAGGTGGTTTTATTCTTCCACCACTTTGTCTAAGCACTTAGGAAAAGGTTGATTTTAAAACACAAGTAAGCAAAACCAGAAAAATTGAAAGAGGAAAGATTTTCTGTTTTTCTCCAACATATGAAATCCAACCTCATTTCCAGTTATAGCCTTCAAAACTGTAAGTGCTTTAAAACTTCCAATCTAGACCACATTTTTAGAAAGAAATTATTTGGAAAAGGACTGGCTCTTCAAAAAAAAAAAAAAATCAAGTCTAGTTCCTTGACTTCAAAACTCAGGTTTTACTTTAAAAATCAAGTTTTATTTGAACCTGTATTTCCCAAGAATTAACTTCTTTAGAAAGGGTACTGGTGCATCTGTAGCACATGCATCTTCTAATTTTGCACAGAGCTCTCAACACTAATCTTCGAGGCAGAGGCGAGTTTTTCCATCATTACTGTTCTATCAGCAAAGACATGACTTTGGACCAGCAGCTCTGTTGAGGCTCTTTGAGGCTTCACAACAATTCTGAGAAAGAGGTCAAGTCAGTCTGTCACTGGTTCCACATCCACTTTTTATAAAGAGATGTATTTTAGGACAAGGTTACCGAACAGAAAGCAATCTTCGCCTTGAGCTTCATCCTACTGAAGCTGCATTTTGCAGAAAACCCTCCTCCACAGTCTCAAGAGAACCAAATGCAGTGCTTCAGCTAGAAAGCAGATATAAATGAGCACATAAAAACAGATTTGGAAGAGGAAAGTGAACAGCTAGAAGCAAAGACAGTCAGGGCAGCCACTAGAATACTAGCATCAAACCCCAGGGATGTGGATTCAGTTCTCAGCTCCACTTTCAGCTTCCACAGTGACCCCAGTAAACTGCACCTCAGTTCCTCGTTTGCAGAATAGAGGTAATAGGAACTTGCTTACAAAAAAGAGCATTATACAAATTTTAATTTAAAAGATGACCTGGTGATAGTCACAAGGCTGTTTTATTCCTGGTATTCTGAAGTGAATGTATTTAGTATTTTTAAAAAGTAATTGGAGTAAGTGAGTTCAGAGAAGCAGTGTCATTCTACATCATCATAGCAATCCCTCTTTCCTTAAGAGGGATTTCCTGAATTACATAAAATACTTTAAGAAAACCCCATATTCTGAAATTTTGTAAACAAAAATTTTAATCTTTAAAAAATTGCTTAGTGCAACTATGCATACAAAAGTATTACTAAATGAGGAACAGGACAACCACAAGCATGATAGAAGATGTACGTCTAGCTTTACAGCAAATGCCATTAAAAACATACTTAAAACCTGCTATTTTTTCCAAGTATTGCCAGCATTTGTCTTTAACTGAAGCTGGCACTTATATGGAATTTGATTTCCCAGACAAGTTCTATTCATCTGCAAAAAAGGTGAAGCAGGGAGAGTACTGAAATCTTCTCTTCACTCTACTCTGCCCATTATCTCCCACCTCAGCTTTCATATCCAGTAACAAGTTCTCAAGCTGACCATTTATAATCTGCAGGTAGCTGGATCATGTAGACCAATGAACTGTCATGACACTTCCATGTCATCCATCACAGATTATTTAATGGTACCATATCATATGAAATGTAGACATTAAAAGCCATCTTTATTTCCAAGTTGCATTTTCAGTTTAAATTCTGTGCATGAAGTGAACATTTATGCAACTGTATGTGAATATTCTCTTCCAAGAAAAGAAACGGCTACTAGTCTAAGAGTCACCTGCAAAACAAGTAGATCAAGTATTTTACTAGGGCAAGTAGAAAAAAAAAAATTATGAGGTATATTTACAAAGCACAATTTTTTTTCTGGCTTCAACTTATAGTCACTGGAAAAGTTAGGGAAAAGCATACCCTAATTATAACTACTAATTGGTTTTGCTCATTTCCAAACATTTGAAAAGAAAATGCACGTTGTTTATAAAATTGGTTTTCTTGTTTATTTTAAATGAAGCTGGTACAGACAATGTCCATTCAAAACCCACGTCCCAGGCCAAAAGGTACAAACAAGAGTGTCAAAGTAACACCAGTTGGCTGCTGTGAACATTCTTGCATGGATACCTGCAGACACTAATTGCTATATGAGGTTAAAATGCTTCTGGGCTCTTCTGGTAATATTTAAAAATCATTAGGGTTTTCAATTTCACATCTTCAGCAAAGCCATCTCTGGAGCAAGGAACAGATGACAACAGTTCTACCTTTTCCATTTCCAACTCGGCAATCTTCTTCATTGGGCCATCAGCACAATTTAAGTAAAATAGCTCTGAGTTATGGATACACGACTTCTCCACAGTTTAGTTCTCTGAAAAACTTCATCTCGCACTGAAAGTTATAGTCCAGGAGTGAGACAGTCACACATCAAAACTTCAGGGCAGATATGGAAGTCATTAAGAACACTCGCCCACCTGGCAGATCTTACAGCCTTCGTGCCCGAAATGCACGAACCCAGCGAACATACAAATGCATGTGAGTACATGTATTCCTAAAGGGGAGGGCAGAAGGGAAGAGGGGAGCAAGGCTGCAGCTGGATCACAGAAGTTCAGCACAATGAAAACAGAAACAATAGTGTATAATGAGCACGAGAATTCAAAATACCAGACGCTTGAAAGTAAACTCCCAGAGATGGGGTGCCAGTTTCAGTGTTGAACACCACATTACAAAAGAACTATTATTTAAAAATAAAAAAGGATTAAGGGGGAAGAAAATCAGAAGGATCTAAACTGTTGAGTGACCCCCCGTCTGTTCCTGATAAACTTCAATCACATCTTCCTCCTCCATCCCCAGCTGTGAGAACAGAGAAAAAAACAGCAAATAATTGTTATAAATCTGGTGTGATGAAATCAGAGCAGGTCCTAGAAAAATTATATAATGCTTTGCTTCTCTGTCCCATCATAATTCATCAAAGGGGTGAAGAAAGTTTCAGTCACCATCTCACTAGGCAACATTCACAATTTTTAGCCCTTTTTCTTCAGACTTAGGTACTTGAGTCAAAGCAAAAGCCTCACAGCAAAGGCCCACTTGTGGAGCAGCACACATCGGCCTGGAAGCTGCTGGCTTTACCTTTCTCTAAACCCCCTGTTTAGGGGGAAGAAGAACATCACCAACATCATAGTGAATGCACCAGCTGTAGAGCCACATGAAATATATACACTATTGTGCACTACTAGCTCACAATACAGCTTAACACCTACACCCTGCAACTCAAAGCCTGTTTACAACTATTCTCTCACAGAGAGCAACTTGTTCAATTTAACAGTCAACAAGTTGGTTTGGTATTTTCAGAAGGTCATTATTATGAGTTTCTTCCTGTTTTTTTGTAACAATTAGCGGAAGTCACTGGACCGAAGTAACTGTTTTCTGTTTATTTACACTTTCATCTACTAAATGTGAACTAAATACATATTTATTCCAAAGTCATACTGAAGTTCAAGCTCAACAACGGGAAGATTCCCTTTGTGTTTTCCCCTCCTCTAGTAAGCAATGACTACACCCTCCTTTCTGAGGCATTATCCATGGAGGTCCAACCAGGCACTTTCCAAACAGCCCATCTGCCTTACTAAAAGATCCTAGTTAAAGAAATATAGTCAAATTATATTTCTAGAAAGAAACTCACCTCCTTGGGGGTATGATTATCAGTAATTCTCTGACCCTCGAAGAGAAACCTGAGTGAATTCATTGGAACACCCTAAAAAAGAAACAGATGTATTAAAAAAAAACCCAACTTACTGAATCTTGTATGAGTTTACAAGAAAAAATATTAAAAATAACACATGAAAGTCATAAGAGTGTTAGTTCCTTTTACACAGGGAGCTCAGATATTCTGCTGCACTCCATGACTACAAAGAAGTGACACAAAAAGTATGATAGTGCCAAAATGCATGTTTATTCCAGAGTCTCACTAGAGTTCCAGCTCAACAACTTGGAAGTTTCCTTAGCTTTTTTAACCTGCCTTTATTTATGAATTAAATACTGACTATACCCTCTCTCCCAAAATATCATTACACATGTATTTTTCAGAACTGCATATCAGCCTTATTTGAGGATCCTAAAACAACAGGAGGAACATGATGTTTACTTCATGAACTATCCTTGCTTTCCCAACCTCCTATGGCTACAGGAAGGAACTGCAACCTTTACCATTATCAATTCTGCAACTGCTCAGCACTGGGAACAAGAAAGAGCAGAGCTGAGGGGGAGAAAAACGAACAGCATTCAAACAAGGAGAAACAAACATCTCAAAAGCAAACAGAGTTAAGTTAAAGTATGCCTGTTGCACAATGTGCCCATGCTCTGGCAGAATGTCATACTTCACATCAATAGATAAGGCAAAGACCTCATCTTTTCCTTTCAAGTTATGAGCAAAACAAACTCATGTGAAATACGACACAATTTTATCACTTAGCTCTCAAATACTGCTTGCAAATAACTAGGTAGAAAATAATTATTTCAAAGATTATTTTTTTTAAATTTCAGGTTTGTAATATGAATCATAAATTTAACCACTTGGATTTAGCTACAAATGTAGCTGGCGTTTGATCTTTTCCTTCTTCCTACTTCAGAAAAACGGCAAAAAAGAACACATTTCACAAAAGAACACTTCAACGACAAGTTCATCTTGTCTCAAACTATTAGGAAAAAGCCCCTAAAGTATTATTACTTATGATTATATCTCCTGAAGTGAACTCCAACACACTTATCCAAGAAAAGGCCACACAAGGCATCTATCCCCAAAGCTGAGGGCAAACTAGGCCAGGGCTTCTGGAAATAGCAGCTGTGAATCCACAATATCTCCCACAGAATCTGGAAGTGAAGATATGGGCTTTTTCTGTAATAATTGTTACTATTTACCTACATCCACAATTAACATTGCATTTCCTTAACTTAGGGTATAACTTCACAATTGTCTTACATAGGAATACTTTTACGTGTCAAAAGAAATGAGGAAATCCATTATATTTGTACCATCAGATACCTCAAAAAGTCTTTATTTGAAAGCACAGTGAGGAAAGTAGTTTGGGTTTTTATCTTCTTCTTAAAAAATGTCATTGTTGCACAAACCTGTCTTTGACAGTATGATTCTTTGAGTTTCTTGAGGTGTGTTGTCATTTTCACCTTGAAGTGAATTTCACTGCTGTCCTAAGGACAGAAAAGAAAAAAATTTACTCTCCTTGTAGTAACTACTAACTTTACCTATTTTATTTTTAAACATTTCATTAAGAAAAAAACCTACATGAAACATGGAATGTGATTTAACTACCACCATGCATACCTTGGTGCATCATAACATGAATCTCCAGGATGATTTATCAGTCACTAAACTCACTATGTACTTCCACAGGAAGCGCTTTTTAAAAAACCAGATGGCATAGCATAGCCTTAGGCTCAACATGGAGGTTTTGGATTTAAAATTACTAAAACCCATACATGGTTCAGTCTGTGCTGCCATCTTTACCCAGATGATATACTTATGAAATACAAACATCCATATGCAGGGTATTTCTGTTGAAAGATTCCTAAAGAGACAAGTTAAAGCTTGCACTTCAAAATATGTACGAAACCTGGTTCAATTAGAGTAATTATCTAGAAGTTAGGATACAGGCAGACTTGGCAACACAAGACTAACCTAAGGAGAAATCTCAGGTCTTATTATTCTGTAGTCCTTCCCACCAGCCATAAGATGCAAGCAGCTGCAACTGTCAAAATGGCTACAGATGAAACAGATTGCAAGAGGTTCTGTGCAAAAGGCATGTGGGCCACTTTCAGCTTCTCAATGTGTTCTTGTTATTGCTGATTAGGCCAGCAAGAGCTAAGGTAGCTTCTGTCAGCCCTACTTGAAAGTCATCGGTCTCCACCCAACTGCAGCAAACAATACAACTCCAACAAACAATCCTAGTTTAGTCATCTCAGCTAGGGGTTCTTTGCACAGAAGATTCCAACATTCTCAACATTCACATTCCATCACAGTCAGAATACAGATTTCTAATCCACCATGCATCTGGTTGCTACACCTACCAACAGGGCAGCCAACAATCATTTTCCTGAAAAAGCAAGCTGACCTCACGCCTAAGATACTACACAAACTTTGAGGACCTAAATTTATCAAGTTTGCCACTTATTTCATTCATAACCTTGGATAAATTAATCCCCCGATACATCAAAAAAGCCACACCAGAGTATACTAATATACATTTCTGGCAACTGGAAGTAGTTTATGGCAGGGGAAGATCCACACTGAAGAACTGAAAGTATCACCTTGCATTTGGTCATTTCTACCATACAAGAAGTCACACCTCCATCAAATGTCAGCAAGCAATTATGTAAAAAACTCACCTGTCCAATGACTTTGAGTTTAATGTACTCCCCTTCTTTCTTATCTCCTAAGTCCTCAGCTGAAGGCTTTGCTTCCTGCAAGAAAAAAAACATTAAAAAAACAACTCATCAGTTCAACACTTCATTATTTTCACTGGACAGGATGGCAGCTGTTATCCTCTTTATTGCGTGAAATCAGAGTACTCAAGGTGTCTTCTTTCTTTCTCTGTGTGTGTGTGCACAAAAGTAACAGCAACATAGTACTATGAAAGGTTGTCTGTCTACCTGTGAGAAGTTCATTTAATGAGAGAAAAGAAACACCATAAAGAACGTAAGAGATGAGAGAAGAATCATTTGGAAATAGATGACATACAAAAATAAGAAGTATGATTTTATACCTCTAACTCCTAGACAACAAACAAACTGTAAAAAACCCACAAGAAGTGTACCAAGAGGCTCAGATACTTGACAGAAAAAAAGGAACATTGCGAGGAGAGTAAACAGAAAGCACTTGTGACACCCTATCAACTCAAAGAGAGTGAACCATGCAAACATTTTCCAACCCATTGCATCAAAGGTAGTTCTTATTTTCAGAAGGCTGGTCAGCTACCTTCTTTTCTATGACAACAAAAGAGCTTCCTTCTAACACGTTTGTTTTAAGACCACAATACTTCAAAGTTTTAAAAGGTGCAGTTCCAAGCACTATAATGTTTTGATATCTTTCCAGGATAAGAATTAACTGTACAGACAAGTTTGATTCAACAACTTGAGCACTAAAGCTCATCAAAAGGGTTTTAGTGTTATACACCCTAAGACATTAATTACGGACATCAGAGTTTTCGTGTTACTGGTTGATAGATGAAACAAGTGAGAAATCAGGTACTATTAACCCCATTCCTTGCCTGTCATTACATATCCTGCATCAGGCCTCTAGCTATGTTCCACTGCAGGACAAAGGGATTTTACACAGACATCAGGTCTAGATGGTGCTCAATGAAGAACAGTAGTCATAACCACAGGAACCCTGCTGATCATGTTTGAAATCTTTCTTTTATATTTTACTGCTTAACACTGTAGACAAAATAAAATATGTACAGATGCCTACCACAGGCTCCCACCCCAAAAGGGACTTTTTGCTAAATGTACGGAAATATCCTTTGTATGGCTGGACTTGAAATTTAGGATCAAGTGCCAAAAATACACAAAATACTAACCGTCTCTATTAAGTCCATCCAGATAGGTCTCCATCTCCAGATTAAAAACTTTTTAAAGCTTTCTCTCCCCTCCTCCTTAAAGAAGCTAAACACACATAACTTCTTTGAACAGTAAAAGATCAGGGAAGGGCATAGGGCAAGTCAGCAAACACCCTTCCCATCTGTACCAGTCTCAGTCTGGAGTAAAGAAAGAGAGGAAGTATTCTTTCTATTAGTTTGACTCACTGCCTCAACCCAGATCAATTCAGTTTCTACAATGGAAAGAAGTATGAGCCAGAGACTCCACCTGGTTTGAATACCTTTTATTTTTTTAATATCCATCCAGGCACAACCTAAACTGCAGGGACTGATTCATCACCCTTCAAGCTCAAATCCAAAAACTAAACCCAGACTTTCAAGAAGCCTGACACACACAGGCCTCCAAGCAAGTCACTTTATAAGCGTGAAAGGAGTTCTTCACAGGTAACACAGTCAGACCATCTGTGCCCCCCACCAAAGTTTCCCCTAACATTTTTTTGACTCTAAGCTTCTGGGACTACTTGCAGGAATAGAAACACAGTGGTATTCCCACCTGACGGGAAAGAAAGAAAAACAAGAACCTGCAACTTGTTCTGGTAACTTGCACAAACAGCAGTTTTGATGTCTTTATGCAGGATTACTAACCTCTAGGAATCAGAGTAAGATTCAAATCTCTACTGATCTGAAGTTTATAACTTCAAAACTAGCTTCTGTTTCACTATTACTGGAAGAATTTGTAAGAACACTCTGTCCCTTTACATGACATTTCAGGTCAGTCACTGTCTAAATTTACTTTACAAATTGCATGACAGCATTTATGCCAGCAGTGGAGGTATTTGTAGTTCCATAGTTCTGTACATTGTAACAGATCTACCTACTCAGGCTTCCAAACCAAATCTTCCCGTAACAGGCATTACTAATGATCACTGCTACTATGACAGTGCCTCTGGCCAATATGAGTGATAAAACTATGATTCATACTTGATTCCTATCCTCAAGGAAAGAGGACTCTAGTATTAAAAACAAATAGGGAAAGCAGCAAGCAGTAGAATAAGCAGAGGGAATTGGAGTCTTCAAACCATAAAGATGCTCATCTAAAGCCCCACAACCTCTCACCCACAAAATAAGAGGAAAGAAAGCTGTAGCTTCAGGAAAAAGAGAAATAATATCAAATCAAATAATAGAAGTGCCAATAATCAAAGCTTAAAATAGGAGCAAAGTATTTCATATCAGGATACAAGACCCAGCAAGTCTGAAAACGCTCTCTGCCGTTCGCCAGTGAACTATACTGCCATTCAATGCCAAATGGTTAAGGCAACACAAAAACACTCAAGAGTAAAGAAAGGAAGGAGATTGCAAAGTTGTTAAAACTACTAGCGTTCATTAACAAAATCCTGGAACAGCAATTAGCAAGCAAGCCTCCAGACGTCTTGCCCTGTGAAAAGAACAGGTGCTTTAGGGTACCTCATGAAACAGGACATGAAAAAGACCACCATACAAAGACAACAGAAATACCACAACACTCCGATTTCTATCTTGTCATTAGATGCCTAAGGTCTTAAAGGCTTCATTGCAGTTTTCCTAAAGAGCATAAAATAAGGCACTTAGCACTGTCTCACACTTAAATAACACCCTAAAAAGCACACAGAGTTTCTTGGATGAAACACACTGGTACTGCTATTGCAACTAACAAAAACAAAATACACACAAAACAAACATGGTGAGGCAACATATTGCAAGTTTCCTCGTCCAATTTTCAGAAGGGCTCAAACTTCAATGTTCAACCTTAAAAAACCAAACTCTGTACTCAGTATTTTAAAAAATCAACAAAACCAAAATTACTAGAGGAATAGAAGTACCACATACTTCCTAACAAAGCAAATAAACTCTTACATTTTTTATAGGCGTGGAAAACATACACACAAACTACAGCATTCTTTATTAGCAGTAGATGAACAGATAACATTTAGATTTGAATAAAGCAAAAACAGCCTAAGACACTTGAAGGGAGGGGAAAACAATTTGTGTTTTGTTTCGGTTTTGCTTAGATCCCACTGAGCAACCACGTGCTTTTTTGATATCTGCCCTTCTTTCAAGCATTCTTACTTATCATAAAAGTCAGTTTCCCATTGAAAATAAAGCAACCCCTTCTTCTACTGGTGATAAATGACCCCCCCTCTTAACTTAATTCCAGGGCCAATAAGAATGATACTTTAAGAAATGCACAATTTTAGGTAATCCAGTTATTCCTGTAGGATTGATAAACAGAGAAATAAGATTTAGAGTGCTGCATAACCTTACATTATTCTTCTACTGAAACATCTGTTTAGCTCTTGTTGCACACTCCCCAGAAATGAATGACACAACGTCCAACAGTGTTTGGCTTATCTATTAAAAATAAACAGCAGGCTCCTTATTCACAGGCTTTTAAGATATAAAGCCACAACAGGTTATCACATATGTGGAATTTTACATACTTCAAGCAGTCCCAAAGACAAAACATGCCATATGTTTTAACAGAACTTGCCTGGAGAAGGATTTATCTAACTAATGAAAGCTGCTATTAAAACACGCCGTGGTTCACGTATGCACACAAGTACAGAGCAGGTCACGTGAACATCCGTCTACAAAATATAGTTCAGAAATTGTCGGTGGGCTCGTTATTTTTTTTTTTAAACGCAGTCGCTTTCACGTATTTTACTACGAGGGCAATGTGTCCTTCCAGGAGGCAGCAATCGCGGAGCTCCAGCTGCCCCCCTCGCAGCAGCTCCATCGTCAGCTGCATTGTGCTGGAAAGCCGGGGGCGGGGAGGAAGACCACCAGCGCACACAGCTCTGCCTTCTTTTCACCACTCACGCTGCACCAAGGCTACTCCCCAAAGCAGACACGCTATGCACTAAGCTGAGCCTTGTCTCTGGGGACTTTCTAATTTCCTGGCTGGCACCAGTACTGTTCTTGACTTCACAGCACTACAAGAAGCATTTGTAGCTACTGACATTACCGCGATGGTTACACTTCGGGAAAAATCAAAGTTAGAAAACAGCGCCCTATGACGACAACATAAAAAATAAAGCAAAACAGATTACAAATTAAAACCGGAAGGCTGTTTTAACTTTCCATCAGCAGGTCACATAGCCTAAAGCAATAGTTGTAAGCAAAGCACTGTATACATGCCAGGCCAAGCAACCCAGGAACTTGTGGTAGAAGCAACTACTTAAGTTCCCGGCTCAGAAGACAGAAATGACGAGGGTATAACGAGAATATTGGAGCGATGGCAGGGCAGAGCCTTGATAAAGGACGAGGTGTTTAATACAGACAAACAACGCTCAGTTGAGAAAGGAGGGGGAGAAAAGCAGGCTTTCGCATTCCTAGGGCGAATAGAGGACCCGGCAAGCCTAGCCTAACCCACACAAAGCCCGCTCCTGGGAAAAAGCATCCTACCACACACCCGGGAAATGGAAAAAGAAAGGAAACAACTGTTGTGCAACACGGCTCACCCCTCGCTGCACTCCCGAGTTCCCAGGGCCGGGGCTGCCCCGGCGGCGATCCCGCTCCGTCCGGACGCCGCCCCGGCCCCCGAGTATCCCTGCCTGGAGCCCGCCCGCGCTCCTCGGGTAACAGCCCGGAGGAAGAAGGAAAAAGGATTAAAATGCAAGGGGAGAGGGGCCCGAATCCGGCCGAGGTCGGAGATCGGCATCCATACATCCACATCCACTCCCCTAGGGGAACATTCCTCCCGGCGCCCTCCGGGCGGCCGCGACTCCGCTCGTCCCGGGCCGGGGCTGCCCCGCGGCCGCGGAGAGTGCGGGCGGGGGGCGCAGGCAGCTCCTCCCGCGCCCCCGGGGCCGCCGCGCCCGCCGCGCCGTCCCCCCGCTGCCGGGACAGCTGCCCGTACCTGGTCAGACATGGCTCGGCCCCGTGTCGTGCGGCAGGCTCGGTTGGGCCGCTGCAGGCGCTCCGCTCCTTTCTCTGCCCGCAGCGCAAACACAGGGCCGCGGCACGGGCGGGATTTCCTGTGCGCCTGAGCTCACTTCCCGCCCGGGCTCCGCCCGCGGCCGCTCCCGGCCCTCGCACGGAGCTGCGGCGGCAGCGGAGCCCAGCAGGGCCGCGGCGGAGACGGGGAAGGGCCGTTGGAAGAAGCGCCGAACGTTGAGGGCACCCGG